>JARFJB010000793.1:92500-270000 GCA_036346205.1 Vesta saturnalis
AGGTTATCCCTACATTAACTTTCAGCATGGCTCTGGAAATGCTGCACACTCTTCAAATCTTTCAGTTCGTTCGCAGAAGTTGTACCGTATTCATTTCCTTCAATTTTATCTGCATTCTATTTCGAGACTGTAGTACGTTTTCTAATACATAAACAGATCTTCAATACTGTGATGCGTGTAGCAGCAAAACACGTTAGCTAGCTAGTTTCACCTCTATATTATTTTACATGCAAGCCTGACCTTATCATAAATACATCTGTCAAAAAGCTAATTAAACATAACTCCACGGACTGGGCATAGCAAGCAGCGTTTCCAATTATGGCTTTTAGTCAACACAATATTGCCTACAACTACATACAATCGACTATCATTGCTTTAGCACGAGGAGCAAACGAAAACACATGCACGCACAAACGCACGCTCGCACGCACGTACGCATGCACACACGTACGCACGCACACACGCACGCGCGCACTCACGCACGCACACACACACACACACACACACACACACACACACACACGCAAACGCAAAACATACAAAACACGAAAACACACCAACACAAAAACACGCAAACACGAAAAACACGCTACCGCGTTTGCGTGTTTTGTGAGTGTATGTGCGTGTGGTGGGGAGTACGCGTGCGTGTGCGCGCATATGTGCGCGTACGCGCGCGTGCGTGCATGTCAGTGCGTGTGCAACCGTGTGTCTGCGCGTCCGTGTGTGTGTGGGTGTAGATGTGTGTGTGTGTATGTGTACGTGTGTGTGCGTGCGTGTGTGCGTGTGTGTGCGTGCGTGTGTGTGGTCGTGGTGCGTGTGCGTGCGTACGTGCGTACGCACGCACACACGCACGCACGCAGGCACGCACGCGGGCACGCACGCAGGCACGCACGCACGCACGCACGCACGCACGCACGCACGCACGCAAACGCGAAGACATACAAATGCAGCAGCTTTCGCCGCAAGCTGCTGTCTTAGGAGAAAATACCTCAACCATAAAAAGGAGTTTTAGATTTATAAAAATGCCCCTAGGGAAGATATTAGAGTATGGCTAGGTCAATACCTCAAACTTCCCTCGAAGATAACCGATTCTACCCGAAAATTGACGAGTGCGCCAGCGCACAAGACCCTAGGCTAGCAGTGTTCTCGTTTCTCGTATGTTTCGCTCTTTAAAGTGTAACTGTCATCGAGTGAGCATTATTATGATGTTTTATCCTGCTTATGAGCCAACATCAGCGGACGTTAGAGATTTTACTGACTTGTTAATAAACTATTACAACATAACCGTTCAAGATAATGATGGAAACGATGACGTGGATGAGCTGAATGTATCTCACATCCAAGGTAATGGTAATGATTCACAGAAGAGGAGGAAGAAAAGCGATGAGGTAGAGGAGAAGGACGAGTCTCAAAACCATGATGATGATAGCGACGAATCACTGTTCAAGAAGAAGAAGAAGACCGATAAAGGTTGTTATTAAATAAAAATGAAGTATTGTTGTTTATAATATTAATAATAATATATTTTCAAGCGCTAAGCTTTCCTTCAATTTTGTCAATAAACTAGTTTTTCCTAACGGTGCTCACCATCTTGATTCATGTTTGCAGCTTTACGAATTTTCGCGTTAGCATGTTTTTCGTTGGCGTGTTTTCGTTTGTGTGTTTTCGTATTTGCGTGTTTTCGTTTTACGTGATTTCGCATTTGTATGTCTTCGCGTTTGCGTATTTTCGTGTTAGCGTGTTTTCGTGATAGCGTTTTTTTTTTCGTTTGTGTGTTTTGTGTTAACGTGGTTTCGTGTTAGCGTGTTTTCGTTTGTATGTTTTCGTGTTTGCGTGTTCTTGCGTTAGCGTGTTTTCATTTGTGTGTTTTCGTATTTGCGTGTTTTCGTTTTACGTGTTTTCGCGTTAGCATGTTTTTCGTGTTTTTGTGTTGGTGTGTTTTCGTGTTTTGTATGTTTTGCGTTTGCGCGCGCGCGGGTGTGTGTGTATATGTGTATGTGTGTGTGTGTGTGTGTGTGTGTGTGTGTGTGTGTGTGTGTGTGTGTGTGTGTGTGTGTGTGTGTGTGTGTGTGTGTGTGTCGTGTGTGTGCGTGCGTGCGGCGGTGTGTGCGTGGTCGTGCGTGCGTGCGTGTTTTCGTTTGCTCCTCGTGCTAAAGCAATGATAGTCGATTGTATGTAGTTGTAGGGAATATTGTGTTGACTAAAAGCCATAATTGGAAACGCTGCTTGCTATGCCCAGTCCGTGGAGTTGCGAAGCCCTACACGTGTCTTACAAGAACCTCCTTATTAGAAATACAACGTATAAATAAATTTCTCGTATAGGTAAAAGATCATCCGGACGTACCCAATAGCATATGACCATTTTAAAACAATAGGATCGATAATTTTAATAATAATATCTTATTAGGGTAATTATGCAATTTCCAACATTTTATGCGTGTGCGTTTGCCTAACCTCCAGGGGTACTGCTCTTAATACAACCAAAAGGACCTTAATTAGATGACCATAAAAAAACAACCCTAAGACCAACACCAAGTCCAAGACCAGCTCCAAGATCAACCCCTACATCTGCCCCTCACGTGAGCAAGTACAAAGAATCGCTGTCAAAAAGGCTCTAATTAGGGTTGAAAATTCCATCAAGGGTTGACCCTCGAAAAGAAACCATAGGGGTAGAAAATACCAGCTCAAAGGTGAAAAACATGTCCTACACGTGGGTGTGTAAAAAATAAGTAGGGATGAAAAGGGCCTTCGAAAAGAAACCATAGGGTGGAAAATACGGACTCACACGGGGGCGGCCATAATTAGGGGTTGAAAAGGGCCTACGAAAAGAAACCATAGGGGCGGAAAATACGGTCTCCCACGTGGGTGTGTAAAAAAGTGAAAGGTGGGTTTTCCCCAGAAAATCCAAGATGGCGCATGGTGCCGCAGTAGTACTAGCATATTACATGTTATATTATAAGTATATAAAGTAACTTATTGTGATCTTCGATGAAGTTTGTTGAAGCAGGTCGGTATATAAACTGGAACCCGGCATTTAGAGCAAATATAAGGCGTTCGTTTTTCATTAGCTTTTATGCCCCTTTTCTTTCGACTGCTGTACCCACTAATAAGCTGATGAGCTAGACTGAGACTATACGCCAACTGATCAACCTTTGTGCGTCGAGATGTTTGATATAAAATAAAACCGTTTACAATTGACAAATCAACCAGAAAGTAAAATATTCTAGGCCACCATTTCAGTGATCTTCTGCCAATGGCATACACTTCCCATTTTTGATCTAACTTGTCTACTCCCCCCCCCCCATAATTTTGTTGTATATATTAACTACTGTGGGACAAAAAACATTCTCTCTAGTACCATCCCTCTTTCTTCTTTTCACAGTGGTCACTTTACTTTACAGCAGATACCACCCCTCTATTTCTGAATGTGAATTCACCTCGATTCATTGCTTCTTTCTTCTTCATCATTTCAGGTAAATATTTTCTATGACTTCTTACAGTTCCTATAGCATAAATCCCGTTTTTATAAAGCTTTCTCAACAATGTAACCGAAGTAAAGAAATTGTCAAATACTACAGGACATTTTTTGTCAGCTAAGTTTTCTGTAAGTTTCAGCGCCACTTTATCTCTCGAATTTTGAAATAAATCCTGTTTGTGAATCAACAAGACACCACACTTTATACTCTCTTTTAACTGGCTTCATAGGCATGTATTGCCTGAAGCTAGAGCGTCCTTTGAAGGGAATCATTGACTCATCCACTGAAATTACAGATGAACATTCATAAACAGAGCTGCATTTGTTATTTATGTGTGTAATAATTGATCTCAACTTATAAAGCTTATCATAACTTGAGGGACTCTCTAGGAGGACAAAATTTATTGTCATTGCAGTGAAGGACCTCAGTAACTTTTTTTAACCATTTTGAGTTCATAACATTTGAAATACCTTCAATTCAGAGAGATTTATAGGGCTCCAGTTTTTGGTAGCAAAAATATGTTACCTTTGATGAAAGATGTATTACTTCGGAATTGTTGTGAATATGTTTGAGATTATCTTCTAATAAGTCATTGAGGTCATGATCAACAGTAATCGGCCAATGTGAAAAAACACTGTTGGTTGATGATGCAGGTGATTCTAAAGATGTTCTAGAATTGCTGATACTTATTGATGTTCTGTCTAGAGCATTCAATTCCTGCTCAGCATCAGAATCAGGTTCAACATCTGAATCTTTTTGGTTTTCTGGTAAACTAAAGAAATAATTCAATGGCTCTTAGGCTTGTTTTGGGTCGTCAAGATTCCTTTTTATATACCTAGACATCTAAAACAGTGAAGAAATATTATAGAGATATTTAAAGTAAACTGGACTACGGGAAGAATATTTCCCACCATTTATATGTTAAACTGGGCGGTGGGAAAAATATATCCCACCTATTCAAAATTACTTTTTTTACATGCGAGTAAATAAAATAACGATCAGAATGGCTTACTTGACTCAGATATATAATGTAAAATCATATTATATTGATAAAAAGCTTATATACTTACTTTTGCTAGAACAAGAAACAGAAGTTTGAAAAAACACTAGTAACAGGTGCATAAGAACTGAAAATACACGTTATATGACGTACAGAATAACTTGACGCTCTGTGATTATGGTAATTGTCTGTAATTCTGCATTATAGTGAATGCTAGACTATACTACTAGATCTCGCCACCAATTGCAAAACTGATTATTTAGTTGGCTGCCTTAAAATGACATTTGATTTACATGGGAACCATATTTCCCAGTGCCCACAAAAGGTGCATTTTTTCTTATCAAAATAAAGCTTCACAATATACCAGAATAATAGGAAAATACATTCTTATACTTTCTACAATGATTTCGATTACATCCTAGATAATTTGATAAGATAAATATTTGAAATGGATTGAAAAACGTTATAATTGCTAAAATAAAAACTGGTTATTTGGCATCAAATTTCCCAAATGCTTTTCTAAGAAACCGGAAACGCTAAAAATGTCAATTTAGGTTTTTTAGGATATCTCAAAATGAAATATAATGCCCACTTATGGGAAATTGAATCCTAAAACTTCTATAACAAAAAAACTAATTTTTTTTTAATGTATTGTAATTTAACGAATCCTTTCAATTTATTGGCTCTATATCGCGTCCTGAGTGGGTTTGGACCTGCTTTGTACAACAAAACAATAGAAAATCTACCTGACCAGTTTTGAATTTAAAGGGTACAAAATGTATATACATTTTTAAAACTACTTCGAGGCTGGGCTTTTTCATTGACGCCGAGTGTACGACATTACTCTGTATATTTATTTTTGGATTATTTATTGTTAAAAAATAATGTTTTTCGACGATTTGTAATTGTGTGCTAATAAAGGTTAGTAGTTAATACTGTGTAATACGTCATTAGGCCACTGGCGAATCTCAATGAATCTGTTTTATAGGTCATTTACTGTGAAACTATTGGGCATTTTGAAGTACGTCGCACTGACGTCACAAGCTCCGCCTCTAACAGCTGATCTTGGACAACTTGTGTTAGCGTTTCATAGGAACCTATGTGTTTTGTTGTGATTTTTGAGTGTTTTCTCCAGAAAAAATTGTGATAATTGACTTATTGTAGTGTTAGTATATAATGTTAAGATATTTCATAGTTAATTAGTGAACATTATTAGCGTATATTATAGTTGGGTTAGATTTTATGAACAAGTATTCGTGTCTTTACGACATTACAATGGAAATTTATAAGAATTTTGTTACTTGCTCATTTGAAGTTTGGTAAATTCCAGAACAATGGCTTTAAGTTATTCCACCAACTGTTTGTGAAATATAAGATATTGAGCCTGCTGGTGTTATCCCTATGAGACTTTGATAGTGTTATGATGTTTATAGGTAGACCAAGATGTGCACTGTATGTCCAATGTTTTTGTCTTTTGTAATTTAATTTCAAAGCAATCTGTAATTATGGTGATTCTATTGCCAAATGCCTGTTTAAAACAAAGTGGCATTGCTGTTATTAATTTGTGTCTTTAAGGCCATAGAATAAATTTACATAGTCGAAAGCACATTTAGTGTGGAATAGAAAATTCTAGAAATAGTTGGGATCCTAACATTAAATGTATAAGAAAACAAAGTAAAATCAAAACTTAACCTGAGTTTTATTAACACTATCAAAAAATGATCGAACCTATTTGTAATAACAGTTCGATGACTGTAGGTAATCGAACTCTCTATTTAATTAAGCTCAAAAAATCTTCTATAGTTTCTTATATGTATTGGTCTTCTTGCTTTCAAATTTGTGTCGATATATCCATGCTTTCACTAAAACTAAAAAGTTGTTCGAACAACGAAAATGCAATGAACTAGCTACATGTCCTTTAGGCAGCCGTAAATTTTGGTCTTTAGCTAAAGCCATTAGTAAAAACTTTGGAACATCTTCATTTCCCCCCCTGACACCAATTGACGGATCGGTAGTTGCTGATTCTGTAGACAAAGCCAATGTTTTTGTGGATTTGTTTGCTACTCGTGTCTCAATGATTCTGGAAAAGATGTGCCCCTAGTCAACTCTGCTTCATACGCTATGAAACCAATTCATTTTCGGTACAAGCTCTTGGAATCGATCATCAGTAGGCTTGATCTCAATAAGGCGACTGGCCCAGACGGTATCCCAGCTATTGTCTTAAAGAAATGTTCCCCCGAACTAGTACCAGTCCTATCTAAGCTCTATACGATCTCTTTGTCTTCTGGGGAATTCCCGTCATCATGGAAGTTAGCAAATGTTCAACCTATTCCCAAAAAAGGCGATGAGACCGATCCCTCAAACTACCGACCAATTTCAACCACCTTCATTTTGTCTAAAATCATGGAAAAAGCCATCAATCAGCAACTGCTCACGTTCCTTGAAACTAACAAACTCCTTAGTGACCACCAATATGGGTTTAGGCAAAGTCGTTCAACAGGTGATCTTCTTTCATATGAGATCCAAGTTTGGAACAATACAGTAGAGCAGTCCGGTGAAACAGTTGTAGTCGCTTTAGATATCTCAAAGGCATTTGACCAAGTTTGGCATAAGTGTTTACTTGCCAAACTCACCTCGTTTGGGTTAAATGATACGCTCATCAATTAGGTTTCTAGTTTCCTTGATAGAAGGCGAATGTTCAGGTCCACAATCATTAAAAAAAAAAGGTTGTGATGTTTTTTTGTCGGTTCTCTGGGAGTTTGGGAAGTATACTTCTATCCTCCACCTGTGTACGTGTGTGATATAAGATCTAACAACCTCCAAGTGAATTCAATTTTAGTTCTCGTGTAATAACGCTTGTAGTAGTTTACAGTGCCACATGGATATTTTATGTAGGTAGTATGTGTTGGGAAAGTATCCTTTATTACCAGAATTTTGCATAAAACCTTCAATTATCGTTAATCCCAGTTTTCAGACAGCAGTTATATCGTTTGTTCCACATTGAATTTGCAATTACAGTTTTGTCTTTGTATCAGTTAACGAGTTACGCTGGTAAAAGTAATATTGTATTGCCCCTAATTCTGAGGTAAGCTATTTTGAAATGTATTGGGTAAAACTCGTGGCTGAGTGTTGTATTGATCGAAACCACTTTAGAGCATGTTTTTTTTTAGTTAAAACAGAAGAATTGCCTCCCGAAACATCTCTTAACTACTATCTACGTGACAAACTACTTTTAACTGGAACTAAATATATGTGTAATGAAGGAGGCTGCGGTGCTTGCATAGTTTCAGTTACAAACATTAATCCCATTACAAAACGAGAACAAGTGTTTGCAGTTAATTCAGTAAGTAAATAAATAATGTTGGTTATTATAATTAATGATTACGATTTAGTGTTTGGTGCCCATTTATATTTGTTCGGGATGGAGAATTCACACCATAGAATCAATTGGAAACGAAAAAAATGGTTATCATCCTGTCCAGAAAGCTTTAGTACAATTTAACGGCACCCAGTGTGGATATTGTTCATCTGGAATGGTTATGAATATGTACGCTGTGTATGAACAGGGCGATTTTACAATGGAAAAAGTGGAAAATAGTTTTGCTGGAAATATGTGTAGATGCACAGGATATAGACCAATATTATCTGCATTCAAATCTTTAGCGTCAGATGCTTCATCTGAATTACTGGGAACTTACGCGGATATTGAAGATATTAAAATGTGCAAGAAGACAGGTGAAAGGTGTTCTTCAACGTGTGCCAGCAAATGTCCCAAAAGTATGCAAGCTCATTTTTATTCTCTCCGTGGATCTAAATGGTACAAAGTTTATTCTATTAATGAGATCTTTGATGTGATAATGCAGGTTCCAGATTTAAGCTATATGTTGGTAGGGGGAAATACCGCTAAAGGTAGAACAAGAATATTACTAAAATATATTAACCTTTATATTGTAGGAGTATATCCAAGAAGCACAGAGCCTGATATTTTTATTGACATAACAAATGTCAAAACTCTTTTAGAGTATACTGTAGCTAAAGACTGTTTAACTCTAGGGGCCAACATGACGTTAACAAACACTATGAATATGTTCCTCACACTATCCACAACACATAAACAATTTTCTTACTTAAAAAAAATGGCTGATCATATTGATTTGATAGCAACTGTTCCTGTACGTAATGTAAGAAGTAAAATTTTTGAAATGTTTGACATTGATTAGATTTTTTTTAGACTGGAACTTTAGCGGGAAATTTATTTACAAAACACCAATACCACGAATTTCCCTCTGATATATTTTTAATTATGGAAGCAGTAGGTGCCTATTTAACCTTAAGTAAGTCATCCATTCCGATAGACTTTGTAACATTCCTGTTTTCAGTTGGAAGTGATCAGAAAGATGTTAAAAAAAGTTTGACAGATTTTTTAACGACTGATATGAAAAAAATGGTTATAAAAAGTATAACTTTGCCTGCGTTAGATGAAACTTATAGATATGAGTCTTATAAGGTGAAATATGTAGCGTATTCTATGTAGTTTTACACTTATTTTTAGATAATGCCACGTGCCCAAAATGCACATGCTCTCGTAAATGCTGGATTCTTGCTACAATTAGATCCCAATAATGTCGTACGCTCCGCCCGAATAGTATTTGGTACCATAAATCCTTCTTTTATTCATGCCAAAGTAGCGGAGGGTTACTTAATTGGAAAACAGTTGTTTGAAGATAGTACCCTTCAAGGATTATTTCAAAGTTTGGATTCGGAGCTCAATCCAGATCATGTTCTTCCAGATCCATCACCTGAATTTAGAAAAAAATTAGCAATCGCACTAAGTTTTAAAGTAAGTGACTTGTTAGGAAACTTCCTAGTAATATCATAAAAAGTATATTTTGAGCATTGCCCCTGATGATAAACTATCAACTCAAAATACAAGTGGACGTGAAAAATTTGTTCGACCCGTCTCAAAAGGCAGTCAAGATTACGAGACTAATGAATCATTGTATCCCTTAACTCAAGCTATTCCAAAATTGGAAGCTTTGGCACAATGCTCAGGTTACTTTTTGTTTTATTTCTATAAAATTGTAATTTGTTACATTTTAGGTCAAATTAAATATACTATGGATGCTCCCGACTATCCGGACCAACTGTATGCAGCTTTTGTACTTGCGAAGGCACCTCCAAATTCAACGATTCTTGAAATTGATAAAAAAGAAGCTATGGTAAGTGTAGCTTATTACAATACACAATAAAATAGCATTATTGTTATAGAAACTTGAAGGAGTGGTTGCATATATTGATAAATATGATATTCCTGGTAAAAATTCATTCACACCTAAGGAATGCGGATTTTTTTACAATGCAGATGAGGAGATTTTTTGTAGCGGTGAAATAAAATATTATCATCAACCAGTTGCTTTAGTAGTAGCCAACAACCAGCGCACTGCAGAAAAAGCAGCAGATTTAATTAAGATAACTTATAGAAAGGCAAACAAAAAACCTTTACTGACTGTGCGTGACATTTTAATTAATAATAGGCAAGATCGTATAAAACTGGAGCAAAAAATGGAAGCAACTAATAAAGGTTGTATGATATGCAAACGTTCTGATGTTAAGCATTTATTTTAATGTTATAGGTGATGACGTTAAACATGTGATCAAAGGCAAATTTGATGCAGCATCACAATATCATTATACAATGGAAACTCAATGTTGTATTGCTGTTCCAGATGAGGATGGGTTAAGCTTGTACCCTTCTTCGCAAGCTATAAGTTTATCACAAGTATCGGCAGCTGTAGCACTAAATATTCCTGCAAATAAGTAAGTGACATATTACAGGATATGTTTCTATTATAAAACCATTTTGATGCGTATGAACTGTCATGAAACCTAAGAAGCATTAAAGGGCTAGACAAATTCGGGATGTACTTTTAGTCAGTTACATTCCGCGCGGTCAAAGAATGCGTGAACGTTGGATACGCATTCGTCCAACTTCAAGTCTCTTAAGCGCAGCATGTCAGTGGCGTCGCCACCAAAAGCGCGTTCCGTTTATTATCATGTATTACACTAATTATGTGAATTTTAAAGCTCATAATACTCAAATTTATTAGACAAATATGTGTAAACAACAAAAACTTTCTCAATACATAGTAAAATAAATAAGTAGTTTTGCGGCGCATGTAATGCTAATGGCATTTGCTTAAATTCTCATTAAAGAAATCCTAATAGTTGACATTCCTTAGTATCATTAACAACAGATTAGCAAATATTCAAAAATGTTTTTATTAGTTAGTTCGTTTTCAACTGTGATTTGAAAGCGAGTGTAGAAATATAAGTTCTACATTGGGAAAAAGTGCCCAAGTAATAAGTGGTCAAACGCGTGAGGTGATATATAATGTGTATAGTTATTTGAAAAACGTACACCCCACACATATACCTTGAAACAATTAAAAGAAACCGTGTCTGGAGCAACAAAAGTGTCTGTTAGATCAGTGGCAAATATTATTAAAGAGGGTGAAGCTCCAACAGAAGAGGGAAAACCAAGATTTTCAACTCCAGGCAAGAAACGCCCACGTCCGTCTCCTGTGACCGACTTGGAAGGTTTCGAAAAGAGCCTTTTTCGCAATATAGTATATAATTTTCACAAGACCGAGGGTGCACGGGTGACAATTCCTGCTCTACGCGAGAAACTCCACAATGACTTAGGTTGGGACGGTGGTGCTACATCTTTACGTGTTATATTAAAAGACCTGGGATTTCAATTGCATCGAACTGAGAATAATAGAAAACTTTTAATAGAGAAGAACGATATAAGGGCTCTAAGAATTACTTACTTACAAAAAATTCAATTCTACCGAGAATTAAATCGTCCAATTATCTACATGGACGAAACATATGTTCATAGTGGACACACACAATCAACGTCGTGGAGTGATGGCACAACTAACGGACTGCTGTCTGCAATTTCCAAAGGACCAAGAATGATTGTGGTACATGCAGGAGGTGAAATGGGTTTTTTACCAGGTTGTAGTCTGATATTTAAATCAGAAACTAGCAGCGGAGACTATCACGACTAGATGAATGGTAGCAACTACGAAAAATGGTTACGTGAGAAACTTTTACCAAACTTGCCTCCACAATCGGTTTTGGTTATTGATAATGCGCCGTACCATTATGTTCAGATGGATCGTGCTCCAACAAGTAATTCGAAAAAGGCAGATATGGTGAAGTGGTTAATAGAGAAAAAGATACCGTTCACTCCTTTGATGTACAGACCACAACTTTATGAAATAATTAAGCTACACAAAAAGGAACATATAACGTACAAGTTTGTTTGTATATTAAGTAATGAAGGACATACGGTGCTCCGACTACCTCCCTATCACCCGGATTTAAACCCGATTGAGTTAATTTGGGCTCAAGTGAAAAATAATGTTGCAAAGAGAAATACCACCTTTAACTTCAACCACGTTAGAAGATTGTTGGAAGAAGAATTTCCGACTGTTACTCAAGAAAACTGGCAAAAGTGCGGTAAGAAGGTATTCGACCAGGAAAAAAAATATTTAGAAAACGAAATACTGATTGACGTACAATTCGAAAAACTGGTGATAAATTTGGAGGACGATTCAGAAACTGAAAGTGGCTGGTCTAGTGATGAATGATTGTGTGACTTATTTGTTAGTAGTATTTAATATTATTATAGTAGGTAATTATCGCCGTTTGAGTAACTTTTCCCCAAAGTGTATGGAAATATAAAAATTGATTACCTAAGAAATATCATAATTTTTTTAAATCCTGAATAATACTCTTAAAATACAGCCTATTCTGTTTCTATAATTAAAAATCGAACTTTTTTGATTTTCATAAACGACTAAACTGTTGTGTTCATTTGTAATTTAAATATAAAATTTATTACTTGTCAACATGGTTATTTTTTTATTTTATAAATGTTTAAACTATTACTGTTCATATGTAATTCAAATAAATAAAATATTTTAAAATTTCTTGTGGTTTGGTGACGAATAATTGAAAACGCGACACCGACTCCACTGGTAATGCTTTCAGTCGCTATTGGGTTAACGAGTGCGGCCGAATGCACGAACATCCATGCGCGACACGAGCCATTCTTTGGCCGAGTGGACTGTACTTATCTGTGTCCTTACATCAACGATTGACCATAATCAAGCGATTTTCCACATTTTTTAAGGATATTTTAATGAATAACGCCTTTAACGTCTTTTATGATGTATTAGATAACTGAACATCTTTAAAATTACGCAATCGAGTGTTTAGGATTAATTTTTTTTAATTTGCTTCATAAAATATAGAAGTTTGTATGTTACACCAATGGTATAAGGAGAAGTAACACGTACCGGTGAGAATATCGCGAAATTTAACATAAATAATCAAGGAAAAGCCCAGGGCTGTACGAATTTAAAGGCTTAATTTTTACCTTAAAATCCTCATATTAGTTTACATGAACATAAATTTTCTAGTTTGATTTTGTTAATAAAGTATGGATATGGGTGCTAACTCGGTACCGCGTATGCTTTTAGGCCTAAAATAATTATAATCAATATAAATGAACGTTTTCATTCAGTAAAAGTATTGAGTGATATCAACGATAGCACAGAATTCAGAAAATTGTTAGTTTTGGTACACGATGAAACTTCACTAGGCGTCGTGAAGTTTTACCAAGTAAGCGAGTTGCCAAGCTAACTGCAGTGGAAATGGGCGGGTTCAATATAAGACGTAAAATGGTTGAGATGTAGATTCAAACACCTCACATTTACCACAAAACAATAAACAACAAAATTAAATCCGAGAAAGAAGTCTCTAGGCGCCACCACATTCTGAGGTTTCTCCGAAATAAATAGTCCTAGGCGAGTTGTTAAGTTAATCCTGACGGTGGAAGATAGAATTTTAGCATACTCGGTAAACTCGTTTACAATTCAAGTTCAAACATTCAATACCCTTTCACTTTAAAAGAGTACTTCAGTAATCTTAATAGATCCATCTTAATCCCAAAACGAGGAACACATAAACGTCAATCCAATTTTGAAAATCAATTAACATCAAAAACGAAATTATCTAGAGCTCAAGAAAATGTTAAAACATATTTTTAATTTATCCTCGTATACGCATAAACTACTATTTATAATTTATTATAAGTTTTGTTATGAACGAATAAGTTCAAAAATATGTAATTAAAAATTATAGTTAATTTTATTAAATACATAAATAAAAAGCTTAACTCGGCTAGGATTCGAACCTACGACCTGTACTTTGCTAGAGTACCGCGCTAACCAACTGCGCTATCGAGATTCACGCCCCAATATTAATATTAGTCAAGTTGCTTTGGTATGTGTGAGTCCTTGCGATATTGAAGGCTCACATTCCATTAATAGAGTAGTTTGATTGTAATCTCATTATATTTAGAATTTACATCAGTTCTACATACATAAAGACAAAATTTACATCGATTGGGGCGTGAATCTCGATAGTGCAGTTGGTTAGCGCGGTATTCTAGCAAAGTACAGGTCGTAGGTTCGAATCCTAGTCGAGGTAAACTATTTATTTATGTATTTAATAAAATTAACAATAATTTTTAATTACTATTTATAATTGTCAGATAAATTCTCATTTTGGAAAAATAGTAACTTAAAAATTGAGAAACGTAACGATCAGTGCGTTATGTGTTAACAATACATCTTCTCAATCACTATTTGCAATTCTTTATCATTAAACTGTATTTAAACGTTCGCAAGTAGGAATTGCTGTGATTCAAATCTGAAACTTCTACTTAATAACTAAATCGTGACCAGTATTGTGTACTCAATTTTTTTTATAACAATTTCCAATTAATGTCTTTTATTTGTAAACCTTTAAACACATCACCCCAAAATGTCTTTTTGCAGTAAACTAATATACTTTATGGCACTTATTATTTACGAAATAAAAACTAGCATAGATTGCGCCCTTCCTAGACCCATTGTGGCACAAAAGCTAGACAAAGGATTGCAAGGGAATCAACGCAACCGATACTTCAAAATCTATTCAATTTTGAAATTTTTATAAAAATTTCGCATTCATACTCATTCCACACAACATCCAGATATAAATTCACATGTGCGCGACATTACTTGCTTCCGAAGAATTCAGTAAATTTCAACACCATTTGTCCTTGAGCACGCATACAATTTTTCAATATCAAATATTAAATCATTTATACAAGCAAAAATATCGATACATTATCGTTTCTATCTAGCATTTACACCAAGTTACATTATTACACATTAGTACACTCAAAAAGATTCTCGTGTAAACTTGCATTCATACTTTATAAAAAATACGTCCTACGTACACCAGAATACTACATATACACGTGTACGTCAAAATAATCTCACAGATTTGTTTTAAATAACATAAGATAGAGTGTTATACGTCTTTTAGTATAAAATAAAAATTATTTCGGTGTGGAAGTATTAAAGGATAGAAAAGTAAGGTCAAGAAGGACATGAAGTTAGTGAAAGGTGCTATTTTAGGAATGAACAATTATTTTATTAATCAATTAAAGAAAATGACATTTGAGGGGAAACGTGACCGCCATAAGTCTTAAGACAACACGAACTGTTGATGGTGGGTTATTTATTTAAGCTATTTTATTTAAGTAATTAAGATGACGTTTTATTTTGGAAACCACAAATTTAGTGAAGTGGATTAAAGGAATTAAATCTTATTATAGTGGAAGCATTTCCCTTATAAGGTGAAGATGCCTTTTGGTAGATTTAAATTAAAGCAGGTTACGCAAATAATTGATGTGTGGCCAATAACGGTGTAACCATTATCTGGATTTAAGTGTATCTTACATTCTGTCTGAACAGACATTACGTGTAAAATAAAATTATGGTTCAGATAATATAAGGTAATCACAGATTTATGTACAAAATAATATTAACGGAACATTACCTTTGTGAGAGGAAGTTCCATGTTTTCAATGTGTATTAAACCTAATATAACGGCGTGTATCTATCGTATTAAAAGTTTAAAGCGATCGTCTAATTGTGTTATTCAAGCAAGAATTGACTGGTGACAATTATGTGTTAAGTGAACCATTTATAACGAAGGATAGCTGTAACTTGGATTAACATAAATAACTTTAAATAAGACATTTTCTTTTAAATTTATGATTTCTTAAGCATTATTGAGGTTAATAACAATTCTGGCTTAGTGTAAAGGGTTTTCGGTGGTGGCAAGTGAAGCGTGCCCTCAACGAGCACCAATACAGAAATTAAACTCATTTGGAAATAAATTTTATTTAAGCGTAATTATAATTTACGGTATGTATTGCATTATTTTTGGGATCACTTCTGGACGGGTTGCGGATATTCGGTTCTTCGTTCCAGGGATGGAAACGGATTCGGGCGCCACCCAAAGATTAGCTACTGTTCAGGCGGTCTTTGGGGCCAATCCTGAACTTGCTCGGTTTCCAAACGGCTTGCTCCAGGTGCTACAGTGGCGGATAATTGAGGGTGTTTTCGGCAGTAGAAGATGTACCTAAAACAAAATTAATTCGGGTAGACGGCAGATACGGAAGCTGACAAAGGTCCCCTTCACAAACAAAAGTCCCTCACTAACGACTGATGAATGAATGGTTAATAAATACGAGATCTTTAAATATGATTAACTACAGCGGTTTAAATTTAAATAGGCGGTTATAAGTAGCCAATTTTTCTACAAGTATTGAAACAAATTAATTACTCTTAGATCTAATTACAGAACGAGTAGCTATTAAGTTAACTCTAATTTAACTACTTTTTACCTCATACTCTTCAAATACACACAGATTCGATCTGTTCTATATGCAGTAAGAGCGATAAAGATAACGAGACGGCCGCGCGACCTGCACATGTAACATACAAAATATTAACAGTGGGACCGTTGAAAATTCCCAGTTTTCCTATGCTCAGGCGACAATGTCAAAAGTTGTTTTAATCAAGATTAAATTAATTGTTGATTTAATACTTATTTCGATATGCTAAAATTATTATTTATGAAATAACGTAGCGATTGATAAAAAAAATACTCATTTTATATAACGACTTACTACTAATTACAGACACTTCTTATCGGTTTACAATTTAAAATTTTCAGAAGTCGGATACCTCCTGCACATGTGTCTGTGGTTGGATGCATTGTTAAAATACAGTTTACTTTATACAATAGAATGTAGATTACGATTCTATTGTAGAGTTATTTATTTGGTTAATGTTATAGGAATTATTGCACATTTAACTTTAATTATTAATATCGAAGGTGATCTACTGAATTTATTTTGTCTATAATTACAGAATTAATTTTCTTCTTAAACGGTAGTCGCAGATGGCAACATTATGTTTGAGTATATTTGATATCGACAGGTGTTTCCTTTTAAGTAAAATTCCATTCCAAACGTAACGTTTCACGGTCAAACTTCCATTATTTAAAAATGCAATTCTAAGACATAAATCAATTCATTTACAGGAACGGTGTTGTTATTAATTATTTTATTAATTTGAGACCCTTAAGTATATTCATCGGGTTTCAAATTCTATTTTTTAATGCTTTGGTGTACTTTTCGCTAACTAATATTAATATAAAAGGTTTTTTGTGTCTTTTTCTATCCAAGATATGTATTCTAATACAATGTAAATTATGATTCGTCAAAGTTTAATTGCGGAACACAAAAAGAAAATCTGTATTTACAGTTAACGGGGTAATCTTTTAATTCTTTAAGTTTACTTATCATGAGAAATTTTATCCTGAATACACAAGTTTTAACATTATTTTTCTTTCTCACACTTTACGGTGTAATTATTTATAACACTTAATTCATTTGTCTTATCATTATTTAACGGTCAACACTACTTAATTTTCCGCATTGATTTCGGATTCTGTTAGTGGAGAAAAGGAAAAAAAGTTAATCTTCACATTAGCTTTTTTTATTTTGCGAATTCAATTGATTTTTTTAGGGACTAATTGTTATTTAACTATATTTACATATATTTGTTTCTAAAATAATTTGTTTTTGCTGAAAATATAATTGAACCCAATTTCTAGGTTTCGCTAATAGGTATATTAAATTCCTTAAAATTTCGTTTGAATGACGATAACCTTAGGTATTTTCTCTTAAAGGAATAGATTTGTCAAAATTAACTCTGGTGGAGCTTGAGTTTTAATTATGTATACTTCATTTACAAAATTCATGTTGCACATAATGATAATAATATATACAGAGTGATGGAAATATTTCCATTGCTAATTTTGAGAATTCGTGCACGGTAGGAGTAAGTTGCAGTTGCACAAATTAGTTGTCTGCGCATTTCAGATTGAACGTAATTGTTTGGTTTAACGTCTTTGACAATTAACTAATCACTTCAGTACGTGTGCTATTATTTGTTCAGCAAGTGCCAACTTTCTAACACGATTAAACACTTCTAGTTTCACTTATACAAGTTTTAGTACATAAGAACGATTATTGATTATTTCATCATACATAGTTTTTGTTTTCGTAACTTTATTTAACGTTTATGTTTCAAAATGGAATTTAGTAATGGTAATATATTTAAATTTGTTGAGTAATATTCGTAGGTTGGAAGGAAAAGTATTCGACAAAATATTTAACGCAAATTTCAAGTTGTAAGGCTACTGTATTTAAACGGTTATTCATTTATTGATTTTTGTGATTATCGAATCCAGTCAACTTACTTCCATAAGTATTGTATAAAGCGAACGTGAATTTTTTGGATTTGACGATTATCTTTATGATTTGGTTTATATAGAGTGAGCTACTTTCCATACTATATAGTCGTGCGAGCGTTATCGTCTGCAAATAAATCAGAATCAATTCAGCTATTCAACGCTTTACTAACTCCCACGCCTTCTTTACCTCACCAGTTCAGCAACTCGATTTTATAAGCAGTACAGCGTCTAGGGTATATTGGTCGTGTGACATTTTAACATTCCATCGTGGAAAGAAAGACCGGATAACTGTTTGGCTCACAATAAGTATCTGGCTTTTAAACGCTCTTATTCTAATACGTAAGGTGTATAATAATATGGAGGATTAGTCAAGTCCCAAAAAGCTGTTAAAATCTTTAATTTTAGTCCACGTCAAATTAATTTTGAATTATGGGTTTTCCACATTTTGAGCTTTGAATTTTTCCTCATAACTCAAAGCATTAAACTCGTTTTTAATATTGAATCCTATACGGCGTGAGAATATTTTGACTCACTGGGTATATTTAATGTTATATTATGCGTACTACATATTTCTGATATCGTATGAACATGTGTTTGTACGGGAGAATTTTTTTAAAGTGTATTGGGGTAATTGTTACGCCACTGGAATTCTAAATAAGGCAATGAATGTTATTTAAAGGTATATTTTTGTGTAAAAAGGTTGTGAGTTGAAAGAATTTAATTTGAATGAAAAACAATATCGAAGTAAAGCCTGTATAGAGACTGTATACCTTATTTTCAGGGATGCAGATTCAAAACTTTTATGAACTAGTAGCGTGAATGAATTAACAGTATTTTAAGACTGTGTAGAATGAAAATGTATGTATTTTATTCGTATAAATTAATTAGAATTTTATAATGGAAAAATTTACGTATGATTCAAGGGCAAATAGCATTACAATTTACTACATTTTGTGGAAAAAGGAATCACCAACGCGGGAGACTTTCCGTTTTCCTTAAAACTTTCAAGATGGCATAGACGCATAACCTTTCAGTTGCATTGGTTCCGTTTCAAGTTTTTGTCTTAGCAAAGTCACGTCACATTTAAACACCTTAGGAGTAGTTGACTTTGATTTAGCGGGATAATGTTTAGTGACGTTTCCAAGATGGTCGTGTCTATCTATAAAAGAGCTGGGATGTTCTGCATAGAGAGGGATTATTAGCCATCGTTTTGTTAGAGCGGTTAGAAGAGCGATCCCGCTTGATTAAAAAAATGCGATATGTACCAATTTAGTAGTACAGTTGAAACATTGTTTGTTTACCACCATACGTAATAAGTAATAAGTACAGTTATTTTAAAGTAAAAAGAACAAACAGATTCGCTTCTAGAATGAAGTGATACACAGTGATCTTTCTTAGAAAATCAAATAATCTTAAATAAACCTTAATTTTAATTATCATTGAACATGTAGAAAACCGTAATTCGCACAATGAAGCAAATCATTGTTTGTTTCTAATCAGGCTGTGAATACAATGGAGTGAATGGCAACATTTCGGCGCAAGCTTTTCCAAATATAACGTACCATACACGGCACGTTTATTTCAATCCGCCTAAACCGTACAATTAAAAGATAGGGAAGTACTAAAATCAACACTTTACCTCTTCAATCGAAACTAAAATGTTACTATTAATCGACGTACACCAGCACAAAATCTCCCCGGGGTGATTGAATCCTATCTATAATCCACAGGGAGTGAAAAAGGTTAACTCCCTGACGATACCTTCACGTAACACCGGGTGGATCGTGAGTATACTTTGCGCGCATGGTAACTATATTACTCGCCCTAAATTCTAACAAACTCTGCCAACAGCCTCTTACTGACTAACTACAAAGAACCAAAACAAAAACCCTTTACCCCCAAAAATCACGTCATCTTTTAATATTACTAATAAAAGTGCTGCATACTAAAAATACAAACTGGGCGCTTTTATTATAAAAACAACTTCAGTTGCACGTGTATCACCAAAACCCGATAACTAGAACCGAGATAAACAAACATTCTTTTACTCAAATAACACAGCTCAGAATGGTTCAACTAAATCTTCAATGTCCCATATCCTAACAATACTACTTAGAAACAATTTAGTTCTCTAAACGCTTCCATTTTCTTTTAACGAAATTACGTTAGTAACATTTTAATATAATATGCACGGAAAGCTAACATTCATTTAAAATTCTACGTATGATATCCAAATATATTAATATAAAAAAAATTCTACGTCAAATTCAACCACACGTGACAAATTATATTTTTAAAAATATAGATATTTACACACTATCCGCAAAATACTTTAATTACAGAAGTATGGGACAAAACCTTTTAATTCTCTGTAGGTATATACGTCACTGTTTCTTGTCGGTTTAAAGGGTAACTTAATTATATGTTTATGGTATGAACTGCAAAATGTTATTAGCGCAGATTACTTATGTTAATCGCATTTTCTATAAGTAGACGAGGTTGATTATGTTTTAAAAAAGAAATCGGTAGCACATTTGGTGAAGAATCTGGTGATTAAGTCGTTTTGTGATATAATCTGTCTAATAAAGATCACATTTGAGATTTATTGAAGAGTGACGTGCGGGGACTACCCAAACTCACTTCGCATTCTCTATAATAAACAGAAGCGGTTTATTACGTTTTTCGAAATCGGTGGAACATTTGATGAAAAACTAGTGATGTAAATTGTTTTGTAAAATAGTTTGTCCAATAAAGTTAACATTTGAAATTTATTTATAAATACAACTGAAATTATAGCTTTATTGTCAATAATTTTTTTCTGTAAACAATGTTTAAAGCAAGGTTTAGTTACTGGTAAATATTTTTTATTGACTTAAGTACGCCATTTTAAAATTCTGTATTTGTATCTTTTTCATAAAAATTATAAATATGACCTTGCATAATTACCCTTTTGTTTTCCAGAATCAATGTTTCGGTTCGTCGTTTAGGAGGAGCTTATGGATCAAAAATTTCTAGAAATACTCTTGTTTCATGTGCTGCCGCGCTTGCAGCATATAAATTAAAAATGCCTGTGAAATTATCGTTACCATTCACAACAAATATGAATATGATTGGAAAACGCTTTCCTTGCTCATTGGATTATGAAGTAGGAGTTAATGATGTAGGACGTATTCAGTTTTGAATGCATCTTTATATAGTGACCTTGGAGCAGATGGAAACGAAAACTTATCACTTGAAGTATTAAAAGTATTTGTATGTAATTTTGAACGAGACACTTGGAATGTCAACATGTTTTCGGCTAGAACCGAAAATCCGACATTTACATGGTGTAGAGCCCCTGGTAAGAATAGTTTTCCAGGTGTTCATATTACATCATTTATATTAATTATACAGGAACAACTGAAGGCTTGACTACGTCGCTCAGTATTATGAATCATATAGCTGCGCAGCTTAATATTGATCCCATAACGGTTTATGAAAATAACTTTGACCAAAAACGACCTGATGTTTCAAAATATCTAAAAGAATTAATCGAATGGGCCGAAATTGATAAAAGAAAAACAGCAATTGTTGAATTTAATTCGGTTTGTGCTTATATTGTGTTTTGAATAAAGTTAGAATAATTATTTTAGAAAAATCGTTGGATCAAAAAAGGAATTGGAATTGCTCCAATGGGATATCCCCAACTTTTGTTTGGAAATTGGAATGTTTATATTAGTGTCTATCAGTCAGATGGTACAGTAGCTATTACGCATGGTGGAGTTGAAATTGGACAAGGTATTAATACAAAGGTAAACTTAGTAAAATTACATGCGCCGAGTATTGACTAAAATTAATTTAGGTTGCTCAAGTATGCGCTTATTCTTTAGGAATCCCTTTGGATTCAATTGTTATCAAACAAACTAATGTGGTTATTTCTCCTAATACATTCCCTACTGGAGGTAGTTTAACAAGTGAAGCTGTTTGCTACGTAAGTTTGCAAAAAAAAAATAGATAAATGCTTTAAATTAGTTCGATTTAAGGCCGTTGTGAAAGCATGCGATGACTTAAAGGAGCGAATGGAACCTGTTAAGGCATCTATGAATAATCCCACTTGGTTAGAATTAGTCCAAGCTTGTTATTTAAGTAATGTTGCATTAACGGCCACTTCAATGTGAGTATTATTACATATATTACAAGATTGTTAGTATTACATTTTTTTAAGGTTTAATCCTGGACTACCCGATGTCCACGACTATATTACTTATGGATCAACCTGTGCCGAAGTTCAGTTAGATGTTTTAACCGGGCAATACGCAATACTACGTGTCGATTTAATTGAAGATACCGGAAATAGTATGAGTCCAAATGTTGATATTGGACAAGTGGAAGGAGCTTTTATAATGGGGGTGGGATATTGGACAAGTGAAGAATTAATTTTCACTCCAGAAGGAGAATTGAAAACAAATCGAACTTGGAATTACAAACCACCTGGCGTTAAAGATATTCCTATAGATTTTCGAGTTAAATTTCCTAAAAAGAACCCTAATCCATTAGGTGTATTTTTCTCAAAAGGTGAGTATTTGTAATAATATATACTTATTTATTCGTTTCCTGAATTTCAGCCACTGGAGAACCACCATTATGCATGTCATGTTGTGTACCATTTGCAATTAGAAATGCCGTTGCATCTGCTCGATCCGATTCTGATCCTTTATGTGAAAGGTGGTATCCTTTTAGTAAGTATGATTATTTATTATAGTACTGATTTAAAGTAATCCTGTTTTAGATGGTCCCTCTACTATAGAAAATACATTTCTAAACTGCTTACACGATTATAAGCAATATAAATTATAAATTCTAGATTATTAAATCATTTTACGATGTTATGGGTTTGGTTTGAAACTGTATTACAATTTATTATATATTTCTTTGCCTTATATTGTTATAGTTCCTATGTTTTAGTAGTTGTGGTATCTATTGTTACTTATAATTTTCATAAGAATACAAACATTTTTATCTGGATGCGTTTCCATAGTTTTTTTGTGATTAATGTTCGTTACCAATCATATGGCAGGTATAATAAGGGTGGTTGAAGCGGTTTAAAAAATGTAATAAATTATAAATGGGTATATAAATGTTCTCAAAACAAATCGTTAAACTAACTCGAGATACAACCCGTTCACCAAAAATAATGCCTTTGTCCCAGTCGGTAGTTTAAAATAGGCCGGTTCATGCTTTTGTTTTGCTTAATTACCACAATTTATGCTGTTATTTCCACTTAACATCAATAAAGAAACTGCAATGTAACACTAATAAAATGATCTCGGACGCCAAGTTATTTTTTAATTATGCTCAGAATAACTAAACCGAGGTTTACAATAAAAATTTTACCAAAATGTAAAAAATAAAAAATATACAAACTATGTTTATTAACAGTTAAATTTAGGGTTATATAAAATATATCTTAAAAATAGCCTTATACTAAGAAATCAGTAAACTTATAAATACCTGCTACAAAATATTATACATCTTGAGAACCCCTGGTATTGTAAAAAATAAATACGGAAATACAAACCAAGGTGATGTAATCCTTGTATCAATGTTGCGCAATATGTCGCAATAACAATGCTTTACGTTGTAAATTTCACTAAAATGGAATTTTATTTCTTATAAATTGCTCTTCAAGAAATTTGGGTAATCCAATGTTTATTGCATTCTCTCGAAAGTTAATGGGGTCTACATTTAGATCTGCATTAAAAGCAAAACGCAATCATAAGCACCAAAAATACCAAAAGTGGTAAAAATGTAAAAGTAAAAGTAAGTAAAAAAAAAGTGTCTGCAAAGAGCAAATGTTTTAATTTTAATATAATACGAATTAAATGTACCTTACCATTAAATCAATGGCACTTTTCACAAAATTTAGGTGGAAACCCAAAAATGGCTTCCTGTATACACAGAATACACCAAGAAAATGAAGAAAAGGACGCGTAGGATGGCAGATGATCTAGCGTTGCGCGAAAAAAGGTGCGCAAAAAATAAGTCAAAGATATAGAACTATAAACCCCTAAAAAGATATGCACTTAAGTTACACCAAAATGCAAATTAAGTTGCATACCACAACTTATAAATCATTAGTAATTAAAATTTTTTCTTATATTTACAACTGATTGCGCATTAAATTAGTTCAGTTAATATGAAACCGTGAGAAATTTACTTTCCAGTACCCGTATCAATAACATTATGGCAAATGTTTTAATCCGCTGAAATGAGCAACTACATTTGTTTCTAGTATTTTTAGGTTTTTTTAAGTAATAATTCTTTAATTACGTTTAACTTGGTCACCGCAAAATAATTTTCTTTAAGTAAAAGCCAAATGCTCGCTAGTATCGCTGTGAAATTTGAAAACGAAAGATCCTCCCGATGCGATTTGTGAGAAGTTATAAAAGCTGTTTTCCGCAGAACTTACATTGGTAAATAATATATAAAAATAAAATAACATTTTTGATGAAAGTGAGATAAAAGTTTTATTATACATTTCACCAGAGCGTGCATTTACACGTTAACTAAAAGAGATTCGTATAAAATGTGTGAATATTCGCATGCTCTGTGCGCTAATTTTGTTATAGATAATATCCTCTTCATACGCTGATGCAAAATCAATAAAATCGATCTCTGCTGAAGCTGCTTAGTATCGCACGTCCACCGCATATGCCTAATGGTACAACTAACAGGCGTCTACGGGAGCCCTGTTCGTTTATCACTTGATTGCTCTTGAGGCTATCCGTACCTCAGTCACCCTGGGTGAGGGAATATGCCGCCACAGCCGTTACCAAAAAGGGCCCGATAGGGTTGACGTCTGACGGTGTGGGTTTAATCTCAATTTTCTTTATCATTCATTTGTTACAATTTCCTCCTACATAAACAATTTACCTTTGGACATGTTGACTTTATGTAACGATAACTTTAAGCTTGGCGGTTTATCACAACTATCATTATACTCCAAGCAGAAAATGATTTCAACTATTTATATGAACATTAGATCTAGACGACTATTAAAGGACAAATTAAAACATTTTTTTCAGAAATGATGACGATCACGCTATTTTAAACGATTTATCCCTAGTTTGGAGTATGAATACTTCAAATTATGTTCAAAAAGTATAACAAATAAATGAATGCCTACTTCTGACAAAAAGAAGATCAGCTGTTATTTGTGAGATCACAACAAAATATTTAAGGTCGTTGTCCCGCTTACTTACTCAGCGGAGACCTCAATTAAAATACTGTCAATTGTAAATTGAGAACGGTTTTTTTATCAAGAGGTCGTGGGGGATATCAGAAATACTATAAACTAGTTCTATGTTTGTCGGCCACCACTCGTCTTCTTAGATAATTAAAATACAGGAAAATGAGAAACTTGTACTTTAATGTTAATAAAAAGGTTTAACGTCCAACAGATGTACAGATATCAGATCAATCAATTAATACAAACATACAGACACACCCACACCCACACCCATGCACGCACGCACACACACACACACACACACACACACACAACACACACACACACACACATATATATATATATATATATATATATATATATATATATATATATATATATATATGCATGTCAAAATACAGTGTAATTTCACACTAAATAACAATATGTCATATATACATTAATTAACAACATATATTCGTATATTCCATAAATCAAAATAATGGTTGCCGTTTACAGTCAGCATTAATGCAATTAGTAATAGTTCTAACGTAAGCGTAATTGCTCGTAAATCTTTACGATAATAAAACTAAGTGTTAATGAGAATCTTAAAACTACACACAATCTTTACGTAGAATTGTTAGAAAACAAAAATTCAAATTGTACATCAATGAATAGCTCCATGTAATGTAACTCAAATTGATGACCTACATCAACAAGAGTGACAATAGTGCAGGTTGACGCACTTTTACATGTTTATATTATAAAAATACTAAAAAACTGTAGTCTGTGTGTTTTCTTCTTGTCAACCTTATTGAATGTTCACAAAATTTGATCTAATTGTACATTTAATAAAACGGAATTCGCACAAAAGGGATATGCACTTTAGCAATTATTATAATTGCCTGTACACGAAATTGTTTCATAACATACCAAATGGTGTACAATTCTGCAGAATTTAATCGCTCCTCTACAGACATGTAAATAAGACATGAAGATAAACAGTATTATTTTTTTACTATAATGTTAGATAAAACCTGAACAGAAAGGCACGGTAACATCAGCATTCTTCAATAACATAGAGGTAACCGTACTGTTTATCGACCAAAAGTAAGCTGTGTTTGGTTTTACTAACAATGCAGGCAGAACTAGAACAACGGCAGCGTGTTTGCATCAAGATTTAATGATACACAAAAATAAAAGGTATTATTCCACTTCGAACATTCAATCTTAAAACATGTTACATTCTAACCATATAATAGCCATTCTGCATGCAATTGAATGTTTTACTTCAGCTATCTCCCATGCTAAACTCAAACTAGTGGTATTCGTTTCGGGGTCTCCAAATTTACGAACTTACCGGAATCGGAGTTTCAGTTTACTAAAGCTATCTAAGTACGCATACGGAAAATTACCTTTCTTTCTAACCAAAAAAAGTAGCGGAACAAATCAATTAACAATCAAATCGTTCTCAATCAAATCAATCCCAATCAATTCAATCTCGATCAAATCCATGAATAGATTTTTAATTACAGGCCAATTTTCAACGTGCATATAGAAAATAAATGCAAGATAAAGTACTTAACGGTTTCCCCAGTCATTAATGTAAAGTAGTTATTTTCTGGATTTTCCCCGGCTATGTAACCGCAGTAACAACCTTTCACTATTCAAATACCTCTGACGTGTTTATAAAAACCCACTAATTAACTTATTACATAAAAGGTAAACAAGTTGACCATTACTTCCAATTTTCATGTTTACGTTCTAGAAAACAAAAACACGGTTTTGATAAGCAAAATGAAAGTAAAATATACTGGTGATCAGGACATTGCAGATTTTTCATTTGGTATTTAAGAGAGGATGATGATGAAGTTGACCATTATTTCCAATTTTCATGTTTACGTTCTAGAAAACAAAAACACGGTTTTGATAAGCAAAATGAAAGTAAAATATACTGGTGATCAGGACATTACAGATTTTTCATTTGGTATCTAAGAGAGGATGATGACAGAGTGACCATTAGTACCGTTTGCAGATTCAAGATGGAGCGTCAATTTAAGCATCCCTTTTCAGCGGGGCCTTCGTGTTGTGCGAAATAGTGTTTTATCGTAGATTTTCTAAACCGTCTCGAATACAACTTTTGAGAAAAATATTTGGTTATTTGGTGGCAGCCATTATTCCAAGATCTCTCGGTGGAATTTCAGAAGGATTTACCTGATATGCAGCAGTTTGGCGCTGAAGAACCCGTCTTAATAATCGACGATTTAATGCGCGAAACTAACTGTTCGGTGGTGGATATTTTCACAAAGGTCTGTCATCATAGAAACCTAAGTGTGTTTTTCTTAACGCAAAACATATTTCACCAAGGACGTAGACAGAGAGATATTTCGCTCAACGCTCATTACATAATTTTGTTTAAGAATCAGCGTGACAGATTTCATCTGACAACCTGAAATTTTTAGAGGCTGCGTGCTAGGACGCCGCTTAAAATACACACGGGTATTTATTCGATTTAAAGCAGAATACGCCGGACGTGCCACGATATAGAACAAATATATTCGGGCCGCAAGGTATTTGCCAAGTATATATAGCAAAAAAAGATTTGTAAAGATTACATCATATGTGATGGCTGCCGTTTTAAGCATTTTTACCACTCCTGTTAGGACAATTACTTGTCGGTATTCTGGGTAATTGGTTTTAATAACTATGGACCACAACATGAAGATGATTATTCTACCGTTGGATTTTATACAGCGCTTGCATGCGCCAGATATTACACAAAAAAAATTTTTAAGGCAACTGGTCAACGATATGGATAAAGTTTTAAAAGCTGAAATGAATGACCGTGACAATTGGCGACAGTACAACCAAGTTCTTCAAAGATTCTACATTTTTCTAATCAGTTACGTCAACACGCTAGCATAACAATCAGCGATGATGATATTGGAGGTTTACCGAGACGCAAAGGCCTGGCAGACGAATAAATAATATCAACGCTTCCGATTACATATAAGAAGAAAGGTGAGGATTTCTTGCGTATCGGTAATGAATTTTGTGATAAAAGGGGTACTGTCACTATAAAAGGTGAGACCATCGCGCAATCCACTACTACCGATTTGGATCACAACGCGTTAAGGCATCGAAAAACTACAAACCCGTACGACTGGCAACAATTTGCAGCGCACATTAAAGAGATAAATATACCACGAGAGTTTATCGGAAATACTCGAAGACGTGATACTGCATCACCTAACGTTGAACGGACCATTACGACTACAGATGAGAGTTGCGATGCCGATAGTGAATCGCGGGAAATACCGAATAGAACCTCTCGAAGAAGAAGACCTTCACTAGATTGAGATATATGGCGAACATAGCATGAATGCTGTATACTATGATGCCTCGCATCCGGCAGGGTTTTCGGGTATAACCCCTTTAGCTAACGCTGTAAAAGGTATATATGGTGAAGTGAAAAATTGTCTGTAGGTACAGGAAGCTTATAGTTCAAGATTTCTACAATGTCAGTGGTTGTTGAATGTTTGTACATTAAAATTGCATTAAGCATCAGGGTGTTATTTTCACGTTATCAAATTACTAATCCGGATGCTATTAGAACTAATAGGTAATTTTCAAGTAAGCTACATTACAACTATGAAAATTACTCCTTACTAGCAAGCTGACTAAGTTGCAAGAAAGAAATTACTTTGTTGATTACGTGTGTTTATTTCAAAAAATGCTCGTTGAAGTTTTAAATTCCCAATCGCAAATGTTTGTTATAAAACTATTAAAATATTTTGAACAAGAGAAGGAAAATAGTGGTCCATTAATTTCTGTGCTGTTTGTACAACAGGTAAGCGAATTAGTAATGTTGAAAAGAATTATTTTAACTCGTGAGTGATGTTTTATGTGTATCTCTAGGAACTGTGAGAAATATAATGAAAAGATACATCGAAAATCCGATATTAAGCACGCCAAATAAATCTTACAATACAAGAAATCGTCTAACGATTAATGCAACAGACGAAGACAAAAACCATATTAATGAGGAGTAATGAGGAAATCAGTGTGTGTTAAAGCGCTAATCGCTCACCAACAATCCTAGAACGAATCACAATATATCTACAAAACTTTTTCGTGATTGCGCAGTAGTTTATTGCGCATGTTGCACAGTAAGCCATTCCGCAGGTGTATTGAGTCTAAACTCTTCGCACATTATTGACATCCATATGGATTTCATTTCTACAGTATCCTGTCTTATCAGATTTTCTGTCAGTGCAATGTCCTATGTTTCTTTGAGTTTGCGGCGAGTTGTTTTCTCGTCCTTTTCCATTCTCTGCATATTATCTCATTGAATTCGGTGGTCTTCGTTCCAGATATATTCGACGATTTTGTATCTCTCTGTCTCGCCTTTGCAGATGTTACTCTACATTCCTATGTTCTAACTGTGAGTGGTCTAATTCTCTCTCCGAAGTATGATCTGCGGCATACACATGGTAGGTTGTATACACAATTTTTAGAATTCTGGTCTTCATTGTGTGGTTTGGTTTTGGTAAGGATTTTTGTGGAGTTGGAGGCAGTGCGTATCTTGTGTTTGCTGCCTATCCTTCCGATTTTGTCCGAGGTACCTGGTACATATGGTATTACTACTGTGTATTTATGGTAATACCATATGTTATATAAGGTAAAAACATAGAAACATCAGAATAACATCTGCAAAGGCGAAAGCGAGAGATCCAGGATCGGCAAAAATGTCTGGAACGAAGACCACCGAATCCAATGAGATAGCATACAGATCGTGGCAAAGGATGGGAGAATAACTCGCCGAAAATTCAAAGAAGCCACTTATGTAACACTACCCTAAAATACAAGCCAGGCTAGTGCGAAAATGAAATCCATATGAATGCCAATACTGCGCAAAGAACTTAGATGCAATACACCTGCGCAACATGCACAATAAACTACTGCTCAAGAGAAAAGATATATATATATATATATATATATATATATATATATATATATATATATATATATATATATATATATATATATTATCATTAATTGTATTTTATTTAAATTTAACTTTTAAAGTACATACAGTAGAAGATTAAGTCGAGTGGGACTTGAACCCACGACTTCCACTTTGCTAGAGTGTATATATAATATACATATTGAACTACCCAGTGGCAAAGATTTGAGATTTGTAAGTGAAAGATTCCAAGTTCGAAACCGAGAGTACTTGGGAAAAAGTCAAAAGATAAATGAATTCGGATCAAGTGCCATTAATTTTAGTGATGTTTTTGCAGAATAAAAAGTAGTAGGTGGGACGGCATGTACCTTGGGACAGTCATCAGATGACACATATCGGTGCTCACATCAAACTTACAGTAACGTCTCTATAACGGTAGTCTATGCTATGGTTTACCTATTATTAACACCGCCGCAAACGTCAGTGAACGTTAGCGGTTATTAGTAAAACGTTGTTTTGTTGTTGACAAAGTAAAATATTTTATAAAGCTTTGTTTTACCTGACAAGTAAAGTAAGTAACTTTTAATATTAATATGGCGCCTGTATCATAACTATATGTGTCAGTATGAATGTGTAAATTAAACCCTCAGATAAATATAACCTATAAAGTAAGATCAGCATATTTTCGGAACGATGTTGTGTCTTGTATCTAAGGACATTGTCATGTAGCGTACCGTGGGACTGCCCAAGGTACAGTAATAATGTAATTATTTTGGATGCCTAGAAGTAAAGTTGGCGTGAAGAGAAATAAAGTTGAGGGTACTGATGTCAAAAGAGTAGCAGTTTTAGTTTTGAAACATGATTGGTCAATCCGATAAGCTGCTTTAGAATGTAAAGTTACCAAATCCACATTATCACGGCAATTGAAAATACACAAAAAAACAGAAGCAAACAAATTCAAATATACCAATAAATGTGATGTTAACCGATTTTTTTCGTCTCAAGAAGAAATATATACTCAAAAATAATCTGACACATGATTCACAAATACAATACGGGCTTACAAGAAAACAATTTCCAGTTTTAGCTCTTGACTTTGCTCAAGTCAACAGAAAAACAATTTTATCGCGTTCTACCAGTTTCAACAGGCACAACGTTTCCACCTTTTTCGCCAAACTAAAAGGTGTGCTGGAAAGAGAGCATTTTCCTCCTGAAAGGGTGTATAACGTCAATGAAACAGGAATGTCAACAGTCCATAATCTGAACAACGTCATACCCACAAAAGGAGCAAAGCAAGTAGGTCAGATGGCGTCAGGAGAAAGAGGCATTGATGTGACAATGATTGCGGCAGTAAATGCAATTGGAAATTCCATTCTCCGGATTTTGTATTCCCCTGAGTCTTTTTCAAAGAGCATATGTTGAAGAGGGTACCCCCAGGAAGTATTGGTTTCGCTCACCCTTCAGGCTGGTCAAAAATTCAGACATTTTTTTAACTTTCCTTAAACATTTCATTGACCACACTAGGCCTACAGCCCACAATGGAGCAAAAAGTACTGATAATACTAGACAACCACAACGGTCCTATTATAGTAGATATTTTTAATTTGACTAAGAGATCGGGACTGGTTCTTTTGACGTCCCCGCCTCACACCAGCCATAATTTCCAACCTCTAGATCGGAGAGTATTCGGCTTGTGGTGACTGGTTGTTGCAAAATAGTCCTAAACCAATGACCATTTATATTTGTCAGTGCGTAGAACTAGCTTTTCCCTTGGCATTTACGCCTTAGAAAATCTCGGCGGCTTCAGGGTCAGTAGCACATTTCCTTATAACGAGAATATATTCCAAGGTTATGAATTTTTAAGCTCTTCTGTAACTGAACGTCCTGAACAAACTCCAGATCAAGCTTCAGGCGATGTTTCCTAAAATTCTGGGTCTTCTGTGGAATTACCGCAGCCTAGACCTTCTCTACAAAAAAATGTTATTAGTCCAGAGCACATCAGACTGTTTCCCAAAGCTTACATAAGAAAGACGAGCCGTGGGGGCCCACGCTTGGCAGGTGTCGTGTGCTCAGCGACACACCGGGAAAGGACAAAGTAGAAAAAATGAAGCAGATAAGAAGATTAAAAGTAAAGCAAACAAAAAGGAATAAAACGTAAACTGTTTCCCGAAGATGGCCCAATAACTAGTTCAGAGGATGATGAAGCAGAAGCACTCTATTCAAGCAGCAGCGATTCACTTGATGTTGAATTTGGGGCGGAAAATAGAGAAGCCGAAGATGATCTAGAACCACTAAATATAAAGGACGTCGACTTTGCATTAGTTCAGGTTGCAGGCAAAAAGACGGAACATTTTTATGTTGTCGAAATCCTAAAAATAAACGGAGTAACTTTGCAAGTACGATATCTTAAAAAAGCAAAAAGTTTTTCAGGAAATAAATTTGTTTACAGTTCAGCTGAGACTTTTGAACTTTCTATTGACGATGTAATAAAAAAGGTTCCTGCGCCAGTTTCTGTTGGGTCCACCCCAAGACAGGAAATTTTTATGCTTTTTACGGTGGAGTTTCACAGTTATACTTACCTGGTTCCTACCGAATAAAAAAATTCTTTTCCGCGCATATTAATTTATTTTTTTTTATACTTGTCAGACAGGTACAGTACCTTGGACCACAGTCAATGTTTTTTAAAAAAAACCTGTTTCATGTGTTTACAGTTATAGACAGTCAAATTATTATAGTTGTGTACAAGAATTTAGTTATGAGTCTATATATAATTGACATTTTTGAAAAAAACAACATTGACAGGAATGTTTTTAAAAAAGTGTCCCAATGCTCAGTACTCTCCCCTAATAACACTAGGTTTAATGTTTGCTTTTAAAAACTATAGTGAATGGCAGAACCTCATATCTAAAATAGAGTCTATTAGTTATCATCACTTATATAAGTGACAAGTGAGAGGTTTTGGGTAAGTATTCTCACTACACTCGTAAGAACATAAATTTTACTATATAAATATTAAAATAACAAAATTGTACTAAATAAATCACATTTTCTAAACAGAGAAACGTTGAGGTTTTGGTAACCCACAAATACTATTATGTGCAGAGATAGCTAATATTCCGGCTAAAGTAATACCAACTGAATCAGCTAAGCTTGTCACACCTAAAGAAAATTGCTTATGTTCTTCCGGAGCCTAAAAATATCTAGTATAATAAACGTAAATTAAATTATTTAGTTTACTTACTTCTTTAGAAATTTTGTAAAACGTATTAACATAAGCTGCACCTCCAAGCAAACCTTCCCAGAACGTTAAAGCTAGAACGATCCAAAAGTTTGGAATGTAATAAAATATTGCTTCCGTTGTAAAAAAAACCACATTTACGAACTAAAATAAGTTATCGTTAAACACAGCAAAAATATACATAATTTCATTTAATCTAGTGTTTTATAAATTCAAAAGCATTAAAATTTGAAAGGAGGGTTACGATTTTTTGTTTTGATTTTATTTTAGACATGATTAGAAAGTAAATGATAATCTAAATTTGTCGTAAAATAATTTCAGTTAAAAATTTTGCAGTACAAGATGAAACATTCCACAATTTTCTGTATTATTTATACATACATTTTATTTTAATAAACCTCAAAATTTTTAACAATGCGTAATATTATGACAAACTAAGAAATAAATTTCATTTGTAATTATTCTGATGCAAAATTAAATAATGTATCTGCTAGATTCAAAACTTAGTCAAATGTATAAACTTTAATACTTAATTCAGAATAATTATTGGACCTCCTCTCTCCAGAATGTGTAACGTTAGTATAGTCCGTAAAATGAATGATTGCGAATTTCGGCCTAGTGCTTTATTTGGCGTGCACAGATCTGTTTTGTATCTATTTCGTTTTAACCCACAATATTTGGAAATAGAGATTGTAACAACCCATTTTGAGTTGTATTAAAATATACAGTAATTTAGGTTCTTCGTTCATTTAATTGTAAATATAAGAAAAATTTTATTTATTAATGATTTGTAAGTATGAGGTAGGCAACTTAATTTGCATTTTGGTGTAACTTAAGTGTATATACTTCTTAATGGTTTATACTCCCACTTTAAATTATTTTTTCTGCTCAATATTTTCGCGCAATGCGTCATCGTTGACTTAATTCTTTGCGCAAATTTTTGGCGCACGGCTATATCACCAGATATTCGGAGCGTCCATTTTGTTCACTTTTTGTGGTACGCCGTTAGATGCAGGAAGCTTTTTTTGGGTTTCCCCCTAGATTTTGTGAAAAGTGCCATTGATTTGATGGTAAGATAATTTAACTCGTAATACTAAAAATTAAAACATTTGCTCTTTTCAGGCACTTTCTTTTTTTACTTTTACACTTTTAATTTTTACCGCTATTGATTGCACAATTAATTCTACAGTTACGTACGCTTTCATTTTATGATGGCGTTTTGCTTTTAATGCAGATCTGAATGTGGATTCCATTATTTATTTTGAACCTTCAAGAAGACAAATTTATAAGAAATAAAATTCCAGTTTGGGTTTGGTTTACAACGTAAAGTAGTATTTCGAGATATTGCGCAATATTGGTGCAGAGATGACATCACCTTGGTTGACATTTTCGTAATCGTTTAGATACCAGAGGTTATTAAAAAGTTTGTGTACAAAATTTTACGAACAGGTATATTATATAATTATTTATAACAATTAGTTAGTAATTTAAGGCTATAACTAGTTTTAAGATATATTTTATTTAACCTTATCATTTTAACTGTTAATAAACATTACATTTTGGTAAAATTTTTATTGTAAACCTCGGTTTAGTTATTCCGAGCACTATTAAAAAATAACTTGGCGTCCGAGATCATTTTTATTAGTGTTACATTGCATTTTTATTATTTATGTTAAGCGAAAATAACACAGCATAAATTTGTGGTAATTAAGCAAATCAAAAGATTAAACCACCCTACTTTAAACTACCGACTGAGTCAAAGGCATTATTTTTGATGAATGGTTTGTATCTCTAGTTAGTTTAACAATTTGTTTATGAGTACATTTTTACACTTATTTCTTTATTATATTATTAAACCACTTCAACCATTACGTTATACTGGCGCATCGAGCATGGGACTTGATTTGCTTTCATTGCCATTATTGCTGGTTATTTTCGCTCTTATTTGTTTCAGTTTCGATTGTTAGAGTTGACCATTTTAAAGGTATTGTAACAATTTATTATTACGATTGAATATTTTTATAGTGTTTATAATTAGTGAAATTTTATTGTTTGTGTATCATTCGTTATCATGTCAAATTTGAATTATTTAGTAGATGTTCTACGTAGTGATGAGTTACTAGTAGAGTTAAGTTATAGAAATGTTAATGATGCGGAAAGGTTAACTGTTGATGAGAACCGTAAATTACTAAGGCGTAAATTAAATTTAGAAAGGACTGATCCAAATTTATTTGATTCGTATAAGAAAATTGAAGTACACCAAACCATCGAATTGGAATTATTAAAAAACAAACTTCATAACATTCAATCTTCAATTCATTTATTTAAAATTAAACCTTCGAGAGGGGAATACCTTAGACTTCATACTCGTTTATTGCATATTTTGAAACGTTTGAATTATACCACTTTTGATAAGGAATTTTTGTATTTACATGATCAATTGTTTACTTTATGTAATGAATCCATAGAATTAATTGAATCTATAAATGAAAATATTGAATTGAATAATGAGTTACCATATTTAGACACTTCTAATATTTCTATGTCACCTAACGACAATGTTAATACTTCAGTTAGTATTCCGGCGGAAGATTTTTCCAAATTAATTCAAAATTTACAAGTTTCTAAAAGTTCTGTTCCTGTTTATAAATTAAATCTAAAATTTAATGGTAGTGAAAAAGAAATTTTTACATTTCTTCAAAGATGTGAGGAGTTGATGATGGCACGAAACATTTCAAAGTCGGAGATACTTTTATCTGGTATTGATTTATTTTCAGGAAAAGGTTTAATATGGTTCAGAGCAGTTAACCCACTAATACATACGTGGGACCAACTTATTTCTAAATTAAAAAGTGACTTTTACCCGAAGGACATGACAAAGTTTTGTTAAATAAAATTAAGAATAGAAAACAGACTTTTGATGAAATTCCAACCCTCTTTATTTCTGAAATGGTTAATTTATTTTCACAATTAGACATTCTTCCTTCTGAGTATGAACAATTAAAAATTATTATGAAAAATTTACAACGTCGCTACGGGTGGTGAACTAAGACGGACATTACACGTTTAAAACATCCGTATTTGTGTCAGGTGTGTTAGAAAGAGATAGTAATATTTGTTTTAGGCGTCTCTTTAAAGACTAAATTGTCTGTTGTAATCCTTTGACAGTGTTATTCAAAAGTTTATTTCGCGTGTTTGTAACTAACTACTACTGAAATATGTTATATTCCTTCAATTTATAAAAAAAATAAAACGTAATTGAAAATAAAATAATATAATTTATTTTTATAAACATAATTGGAATTCAATTATGTTATTAAATTGAATACAACATGGTAAATAATTTTGGTGATATTTTTAACTACAAAATTAGGTACATTAAAGAATGTAGGGTCATTAATATATCATTATTTTACTACAGACTTCAAATTTGCGTTAGTACTGTTTGCATACTGTTGCTGAACAACCGTAAAATGGCAGGAAAGTTTTTAAATGAACATTGCCATGTTTAATGTGTATGAGTATTTTTGTCGCGAAAAGGATAATGTTGGTCCTCTGTGTAATGTTGACGCAGTGAACAAAAGAACCGCAAAAATTAGCCTCAATACGTTATACAAAATCGTCGAGAGTAAAAACTGCATATTAAACTACATGCTTATTTACAGTTATTACTTGTAGTTTTTATTTATTGCAAAAATACTGAAATATAAAATTATAAATGGTTTGAACAAAATTAAATTATTTGCATACATATTTGTAGACATTGCTACATTATGTAAAATAATGATATATTAATGACCCACATTCTTAATGTACTTATTCAGAAAGTAGTTCATGATAAGGTAATTTCGTTTATAAGAATAAATTACGTTTTAATTTTTTTTAAAGATTGAAGAAATATAACATATTTAGTTGTTAGTTACAAACACGCGAAATAAACTTTTGAATACCACAGTCAAAGGATTACAACAGAGAATTTAGTCTTTAAAGAGACGCTTAAAACAAATATTACTATCTCCTTCTAACACACCTGACACAAATACAGATGTTTTAAACGTATAGTGTCCGTCTTAGTTCACCACCCGCAGCAATGTAGCATTCCATTCTCTCTATTTCCAATTATTGTGTGTTAGAATGAGATAGATACAAACTACGAATGTGCACGCCAAATAAAGCGCTAAGCCGAAATTCGCAATCATTCATTTTACGGACTATATCCATTTTTTTCAATTATGCAAGTTTTATGTTAAAGTCAGTATTAAACTTTACATACGAGGTATGGCAATCAATTTCGCGTTATGAGCGCGACCCTAAGGTTGAGAACTGGACAGCAGAAATACAGTGTTTGTTTACGTTTTACGCAATCATTTAATTGTTTTCAGTTCTCTAGAGAATATCGTGTTCAGGGTAACTTTGTTTTTGACAAGTGCGTAATACTATTATGATGATGGAAATAAATGGTGATTTTTTGGCGACGAGAGAAAAAAGATAGAAATAAGCGAGGATTATTTTTACGTAAAACGTTTTTCGAAAGTAGTTCTGATAAGCCAAGTTTGAGGTTAGGATCACACCACGTTTTTTTGGAAATAAATTCCCGTATATCCGAACCGCATCAGTGTAAAAGGGCACAAATGGCTGCAGTAACAATAGTTAACACAGGCAACGTGGCAAATGTGAGAATTTTTAATGTGGGCGATGACTGGGAGGTTTACTGCGAAAGATTGGAGCAGTTTTTATGGCTAACAAAATTGAGGAAGACAGGCGCGTTTCTGTCTTATTAACTTCTGTGAGTGAAGACGTGTACAAGATTTTAATAAATATTTGGTATCCAGGTAAACCTAGTAACAAGACTTACGACGAACTTGTTCTGCTGTTAGAACGTCAATTTAGACCGAAAGTTTCTTTGTACAGACGAAGGATTCTATTCGATATGCTTCGTCAAGGAAATGAAAGTATAAACGAATGGTTTGTTAAAGTTAAAAGGATGGCAGCAGAGTGTGATTTGGAAGGACAATTAAAAAGCAGAGTTGTCGACAAATTGATAGTTGGCTTAAAACCTGGGCCAGTATTGGACAGATTGTGTGAAGAGAAACCTACAAAATGTAAAAGATATTCTGGAAATAGCATTGGCGAAGGAAGCAGCTTTAAAAAAAATGAAATTTACGCAGGAGGTCAACACAGTTCAGAAGGTAAAATTTAAGGGTAGCAGCCGTTTGTCTTCGCAGAGCAAGGGAAAGGAGGATCAGGTAAAGCCGGAAGTGAAAGCGGTTGAGAGGGTTTTGTGTTTTTCTTGTGGTAAAGCTAATCATGGTTTTAAAAGATGCAAGTTTAAGAATTATACTTGTAGAAATTGAAGACTCTGATGCAAAAAGGGGATATGTGCAAAACTTTGAGAAATGAGATTGTTTTGTCTATATGAGATATGTGCGATTAATCAAGTTATAAGAGAAAAACACATATCCCCTATGATGAATTGGTGCAATAAAGATACATGTGTCGTGTTACTTATCCCGTTCTTCTCCCACAAATAATTGTACTTTTAAGACACACCGATAACATTCCTTTTCTGCAGCCGTAAAGTGGCGCCACGTTTGTTTACGTTTACAAACAGATCCTAACAAGTTTAGTGCGTTAGTGTGTAATATCGCCGTTTAGTTTTGTTTTTCCAGCGGAGTATGAAGGTGTTGCGCGTTGAAGGTCGTGTTTATTTTGTATGAGATTTTCCGCAAGCCATCAGCTATTATTAAGTTATTATAGAGAAATTGGTAATAAGAAAACTAAAAGTGAAAGTGAGAAAGAAGAGAGTGAGCCATTTCTGAGTTCGGGCAGTGAATACCAGTCATCCTCGCCAAGATCGTCTTCTGAGTACTAACCCGTAGAACTCATAAAAAGAAATGAAACGATCAAGGCAAGTGTTAGAAAAAGAAGAGAATGTGCCATTTCAGAGGTTGGGCAATGAATACCAGCCATCCTTGCCAAGATCGTCTTCTGAGTACGAACACATAGAACTCATAGAAGGAAATGAAACGATCAAGGCAGGTGTTAGAAAAAGAAAACTTAATGTGAGTAGTTGGGAAAGGAATGTACAGAAAGTAAGAAGGGTCAAATGAGAAAGTTATAAGTCCATGCCTACGGGAAAAATTGTACTAAAACGCAAACAAAGCAGTGACTGCAAATGTGAAAAAGAGTGTTTGAAAAAGATTTCTCCTGATGAAAAAATGAAATATTTACGGCATTTAATGGTATTGCAGATCAAGAAAAACAGGATTCGTACCTCTCGAGTTTAGTATCAGTTAGCACGATTAAAAGACGTAAAAATGTTGTGAACGCCAATCCGCAACGAAATTGCACCTACAAGTATAAGGTAAAGTACTAGGGTTTATTTTTTACATTTTTTTAATTAATATTTTATTATTGTTTTAATTGAGAAAGGGTGCATTCGAACTACCAGTCTGTAAGCAAGCCTATGTTTAATCCATGGAATCGGCAAAAAGCGCTTAGAACGTATTGCAAGTCACTTAAATGTCAGTATAACCTCTGTTCAGGACAAAAGAGTAAGCGCTCTAGTAGGCTGAATATGATTCCGGAACCTGTGAGAAATCTAGTTCGTGAGCATATCGAAAGTTTTCGTAAACAAATATCGCATTATCCTCGAATAAGAAGCAGGAGGAAAAATTTGTTTCCTGATTTAAATCTTAAGATCATGTACGATCTATATCTAAAGGAATTCGAACCAGAAATTTACAAACTAAAACAAGACAACCTACCGTTTAAACCTAAAATTTCCTATCATGTTTACGGTCGTTATTTTCGAGAAAATTTCAATATCAGTTTTGGCCATACGAGGAAAGACACGCGCAAGAAATGTGACATATTGGGAAACAAGATTCAGGGAGGGGAATCAGAAGAAGAGGAGAGAAGTTTCGAAACCCAAAAAAAACTGCACCTGCTGAGATCTGAATGGTTTTACAATGAACTGAAAGAAAAATCGAAAGAGGCGGAAGACAATGATCATATTGAAGTTTTGTCTTTTGACTATCAGCAGAACATGCCCCTTCCCAAGGTGTCATCTGGGGATGCCTTTTATTTGCGTCAACTATGGGTCCAAAATTGTTGTATACACTCAGCGAAAAAATAACGGGACATTTCTTCATGTATGAGGAAACTATCGGTAAAAAAGGGGCCAACGAAGTTTTAAGCTTCCTACAATATTGAGAATGTACTTGGGCCTGATATAAAGATTTTATACTTATTTAATGATAACTGTTGCGCGAAAAATAAAAATAATGCCCTGATTCGATATTTAGCAACTTTGTGTTATACAGGTAAGTTTGACATTATTATGCATCGTTTTCCCGAGCCAGGGCATAGTTTTTTACCCAGTGATAGGTTTTTCGGGATAATAGAAAAGAAAAAACGTCGTATAGATCGAACCTTTTTACCGCAAGAATATATGGGAATTGTCAAGTCATCTTCACGGAAATTTCATGTCATTCCTGTTACCCAAACTATGGTACTTAGCTACTCTGGTCATTTAAAAAGTTTTTTTTATCCGTCACCAAAACCTGAAACAAAAGAAAAATTTGGCATTTACTCTTATCACGTCTTCAAATATACGAAAAATATAGGTAGGGTTGCCTGTAGCACCTCACCTAGCGCTGATGCTCTTCTAAAAAATTTTGCATTGTTAAAAAACAAGGTAAACCCTACATTAAGTAACGTGGAAGAGGCTTATTTAAATAAGTTGCCATTGAAAGATTTGAAATATAAAAACGTAATGGTATTGGCCAATCAATATGTAGGCAAAAGTGACATGAATTTTTACTTGTCTCTTAAATCCGATAAAGATTTAGGGAATCAAGATTCGGAAGTTAGTGAATCTGATAACTCTGATGTAGAATAAGCATTTATTGACCATAATGTTTCTTTTTAATTTGAATGTCTTCAATTGTAAAAAAAAAGGTCATATTATTAATGCATGCAAAATTAAGCAAGAGAAAAATAATTCATTAGAGGAGTGAGAGGTTTTACAAGTTGAAAATGAAATTGATTTCTTTAATTATTATAAGTTTTTGTTATGAACGAATAAGTTCAAAGGTAAATATGTAATTAAAAATTATTATTAATTTGTTAAATACATAAATAAAAGTTTAGCTCAGTAGGATTTGAACCTACGACCTGTAGTTTGCTAGTACCGCGCTAACCAACTGCGCCACCAAGTTCAAGCCCCAATCGATGTAAATTTTGTCTTTATGTATGTAGAAAATTTACATCGATTGGGGCTTGAACCTTAGTGGCGCAGTTGGTTAGCGCGGTACTCTAGAATACAGGTCGTAGGTTCAAATCCTACTCGAGGTACACTTTTTATTTATGTATTTAATAAAATTAATAATAATTTTTGATTTCTTTAATGTTGATATTTTTAATATTGTTAGTGATTTTTATGTAGCGCCAGTTTCAGTAGATGGAAATGGATACAGGTGCAGGGTTGTCATGTATTCCATTCACTTTGTATAAAAAATTCCAATTGTGAACTACAACCTACATTGGTACGTATAAAAGAAGTTTAAAGGGGTCCTATTGTAGTACCGAGATGGCAAATTGAGATTGAAGTGTCAACAAACAATATCAAAGAAAAATGTAAGCTGTTGGTTGTTGAAGGGGCAACTAAATCTTTAGTTGCAGTAAATGTGGGCTTACACTAATTGAAAATAACGAAGTGTTTTTAAAGGGAAACAACAAAAGGGACTAAGTTGCAGGAAATATTTGAAAAGTTTTCAAATTTTTTTCAAAATGAATTAGGCACACATAAGTACGACAAGGTTAAATTAGAAATTGATGATGGTGTTATTCCAGTGTTTAAAAAACCACCACCGATATAGTTTGCATTTAGGGAGAAAGTTATTAAAGAGTTGGGTATACTAGAGAATGATGAGGTAATAAAAAAAGTTTCAAATGCTCGTTGGGGCACTCTTTTAGTTTCGGTTACCAAAGCAAATGGTGTTGATGTTAGGGTGTGTGCAAATTATAAAGTTACTATAAATAAGTTTCTAACCATCCGTTACCGCGTATTGAAGACATATTTGCTGCCTTGCAAGGGGGGTATAAAGTTCACGAAGCTAGATTTTTTGAATGCGTACAATCAGTTAGTTGTCGATGATGAAACATCTGAGTTATTAGCTTGGAGTACACCTAATGGGATTTCCAAAGTAAATAGACTAATGTGTGGCACTAAGCCAGCATGTTCTATTTTTTAGCGGGTTATTGAAAAAGTGCTTCAAGGTTGCAAAGGCACAGTTAATTATTTGGATGATATAGTAGTAACATACAAAAATGAGGAGAAGCATTTTAATAATTTGTGTGAAGTTCTGAGAAGACTTGAAAAATGTAATTTTTTTCAAGATAAAATATTTTACTTAGGGCACCAAATTTCCGCTCAAGGTTTAGAAAAAGATTAAAGGAAAATAGAAGCAATTTTAAAAACACCTCATCCAAGAGATAAAACTCAAGTACGTGCATTCACTGGAATGGTAAATTATTATTCAAAATTCATTCCAAATCTTTCTCAAAAACTTAAAACCTATTTATGAATTATTGCAGAATGATCGTGAATATAAATGGAATAAAGCGTGAAATAATTCTTTTGAATCTGCAAAAAAAGAAATAGCGTCAGATCGAATTTTCATACATTTTGATCCCCATAAACCATTGCGATTGGCTTGCGATAGTAGCGAATACGGCATCGGAGTGGTACTGTCGGACGGTACTAAGCAACCAATTGCTTTTATTTCACATATTTTGTCTAAAGCAGAGAATAAATACAGTATGTTACAAAAAGAAGCATCATCTATTTATTTTTTTTTGAAAACCTAGCAGGCAGAAAATTTGAAATTCTAACTGATCATAAACCATTAATAACTTTATTTGGAGAGTTTAAGAGTTTACCAAAAATGGCAGCTGGAAGGCTTCAGCGTTGGTCATTATTTATTTCACAATTTGATTATACAATTAAGTACATAAAAGGGACCGATAACGTAAAAGCTGATTTTCTAAGTAGATTACCACTACCTGATAATCAACCAGTAGAAAAGGAGGAGTAACGATTATCTAAATTTTTTAGAAAATGTTATACCAATAGATTCTAATAAATTAAGGTCAGAAATTAGACAAGATTCCTTGATAGGGCGTGCTTATAATTTTATTCGTTACGGTTTTCGAAATCAAACGGATGATGAATTATTAAAACCTTACTTTACTAGGAAATCTGAACTTTCCATTGACAATGGAATCGTCATGTGGGGATACCGAGTTGTTGTTCCCACCAAACTTCGTCAGCAGTTACTTAATGAGTTGCATAGTACTCACAAGGGAATTTGTACAATGAAGACGAATGGGCGGGCTTATTTTTGGTGGCCGTCTCTTGATAATGAGATAGAGCAAACAGTAAATAACTGTGGAATATGTTATTCTTCCAGACCAGAACCAAAAAAAGCTGCTGTAAGGTCTTGTGTAAATGCGAATTATTTCTTTGAAAGAATTCATGCAGATTTATTGGGTCATATAAAAGGTAGAATGGTATTGATTATTGTTAATGCTTACTCAAAGTGGCCTGAGTCATTCATAATGAAAAATACTGATTCAAAGTCGACTGTTGAGAAGTTTCGTGAATATTTCTCATCGTATGGATTACCAAAGGTGGTAGTTACAGATAATGGTCCGCAATTTACTTGCGAATAATTTTCAAAATTTTTAACTTTAAATGCTGTTAAGCACATGACTTCATCACCTTATCATCCTTCAACAAATGAGTTTGCTGAGAATGCAGTAAAAAGTTTTAAACGTAGTATTTTAAAAGCATTCAGGGATGAAAACAAATAGTGACTTGTCATTCGAAACGATTATGAATAGATACTTGTTTCACTATCGAAATGTTCATATCACTACTGGTGTCACACCTACTAGTTTAGTATTTAGACATAAGACTCGAAATAAGTTTGATATGCTATTGGAAAGAGATATGAAGGATAAGAGATATAAAAATGACAAGGGTAGGAGAGAGGAAGTATTTGTGGGGTGCATTGGTTTTATCTAGAGATTACAGAAACCCAAATAAAAAATGAAGGAGTTGTTTGGAAACGTCATGTTAATCAGTAAATAAGAGCAAAGTTTAAGGATAGTAGTCATGCTTGTGTTAAATAAGCAATTCCTGATATAGAACATTAGTTTTATGATTTTGACAAAAGTTTAAGTATTAAAACCAATAATGTTAATGTGCAGTCTAATAATGATACTATTTTAAATGTGAATGAGAGACCTAGAAGGTAGATAAAGGCCCCAGTGCGATTGGATTTATGAGTGAGGGTATTGTAGTATATTAAGTTAGAGATGTTAGTTATTTTGACTTTAAGTTGGCTACCTGCAAACAGCTACGATACAGCAGAGGCCGTCTTATGAAAGGAAGTTTATTCTTCAAAATCCGTATGTGGGTTCAGAAGGGAGGACCTCAACGTGGAACGATTAATGTTTCGGACACCCTTTCACTATTCATAAAGATCCTTCTATGCAGGAAATTGAACCAGCCATCAATTCGTCATCATCGGCTTACGTTTAGGTATATCTCGGAGGTTAACGGAATCAACGAAAAAATCGTACGTCTTATACTGACACAAGAGTTGGGGATATACGAACACAACCCTAAAACAAAGAAGCAAATGAAGAAATGTAAAATATAATGTGAACCATGACGAAAAGTTTCAGGATGTCAATATCCGAAATCAAATTCAACCTGATGGTGTTTTGACTCCAGAGTTGTATTCTAAGAATGGATCCTCAGGATTAGAAATAGTTAATTCTGATTAGTAACTCGAAGTGTTGAAACGCTCGAAAGAGTGAAAGAGTTCAGAGAAAGAGACCTGATTACATTCGTTGTTGTAAATATTGAAGGCCATCACGGATGTCGGTACAGGTCAACAGCTGAGTACCGATTACAAAGTATTTCAGTGTTCCGAAGGTTGGAAAAGCCGAATAGAGAAGTCCATCACACTTGAAGGAGTGTACTTTGAAGGGTGAAAAGTGTATTTATATTTTAAATTCTTTTTACAGCATTAGTTCGCGAGTTTATCATACCTCGTATGTTAAAGCAATGATAAAAGGCATGAAAACCAGGTTGCTATACCTGAAAGACCGACATAACCCAGATATGTCTAAGGTGATAAATGTTAACCGATGATCTAGAAAGAAATACCCCTACTTGGTAGTCAACTTGCAACCACCTATACTGTTCAGCTTTATCAACAAAAGTATTCTCAAAGTTAATCAATTCGTACTGAAATTTCCAAATTACTGGTAAATTCTGAACTAATCTTGTATACCTTACCATCCCTTGATTGATAAAGTATTCAAATAAATACACTAATCCAAGAGGAATCATAAATTTTAATAAGCTAGGTACTACACGTATTTTCTCTCTTAAGGTTAGTTGCTGTGTTACAACTATCGGTTTTTCAAGAGAAACAACCATCAGCGGTCTCGGCAAAATAATCCAAAATCTGGAACAATTAAAGATAAAAATAACAGTTTAGAAGTATTACACTTACGATATTGCCATTGTGCATGGTACCACCAGCATAATAAGTAAAGCAGTTCGTATTCCTAATGCGTTTAATGCTGCATAGGAAAGTGCTCCTGCAATTCCAGCTCCACCAGTTCCTGAAGACCAGGTTGAAATTACGTCCCTAAAATGTATACGTATACTGTACATATACAATTATAACATGTTGTGTAACATACTTATCATAAAATGAGCTGTATTGCAAAAGTGATGCTTCACCTAATCCTGCGCAAATAGATGTTAAAACAACTCCAGTTATTGCCATCCATTGCTCTTCACCATATGCTACCATTATAAATCCACCTGAAGCAACCAACACACACATTGCTATTCTAACACTAAAATGCGATAATCTTAAATAACTGCATACAACATTAAGTAATATTACTGTATAAAAAATGGTAAAAATGGAGAAATGGTTTTAACTAATAAAGAAGGTAAAATGTCGGCGAGTAAGATAGCACCCGTTGATATATAATTACATTGTCTGTCTCTATTACCATCTCTGCTAGATAGGGTAGAATGCTCTTCTGACTAAAATTGAAGATTTGATTAAAGCTGACAGAAAAATGAATACACTTACGTGTTTATGTAATATGTCATTTGCAGCACTTAACATAACCACATACCCATAATTATTGCAAAGCCCTAAAATCCAGTATGCTATTAAGGATCTGCAATGGTTTATTTTAGTTGTTTGCATACGTTCGTTGACTTGTTCTCCATTGTCTTCTATCGCTCTCAATGCCATTGCTTCCATTCTGAAACTTAAACTATTATATATATCACATAATAAATATAAACATAGCTCTTACTGCATTATTAGTATAGTATTTCTTAGATAATACGGAAAAACTAATTGAAAATGGGAAATTTTTCTTAATGTTATTGATTAATGTATAGTAGCAATGATAAATAACTAACTATATCGCAAACTACAATGACGTACTAAGGACAGCAACCTCAAATCTTTTTGGATAACCTATAATCTTTATCATTGAGAAATTAATCTTATAGTAAGGTACTTTACCTTTCTTCCAAGTATGATTAAAAGAAATCAACACGTATTCAAAAATATAAAGAAAACAATTCAAAGTAATTACTTATTATAAATTTCCGCAAATGAGCGTATCCCCAAGCATCTGGGTGATTGTACTTACAGCACATCTGAAAAAAGTAATCATGGTTAAGGGGTTAATAATAAATTGAAAAAAACAAACTGGAACATTTGATAATAATATCGTTATCAGTAGTAGACCTAGTTCATATTTCTTTAGCAAACTATGAAGATTTTACAGTAACGAATACGTATCGTATTAAATAGATTCATCAGTGTTATACATATGGTGACGGGTTAAAAATATAAAATCCAAGTGTTCGTGTGCGGACGGACATGAACGTTTACCGTCGTTGGATACGAACGTCGGTAAAATTGATAGGATTCAAAAACGCATTAGCACTTAAACTGATATTACTCTCAACGTTATATATCTTTGTCCTTCTAACACATGACATTTGGGTAGGAAGATAAGGTGTATCAGTTCTTCTGATCGTGGGTGGTGAACGAACAAGAACGCTCTACGTAATTTAAATTGAGGTACCTGCGCCGAAAAGTGATAATAATAGGGTAAGATACGTTTACCATGGCATGGAAAACGTCTACTTAAAAGCGTGACACTCTAAATGTTTTACTTATTTTTACGTGCGTACACTTTACATGCATCATTAAAAGGAAAGCGTTAATTTATACAAACATTTATGTATAATAGTGATTTATAGAAAAAGGAGTGAATGTGATTTCAATGACGTATATGAAAATAGGTGATTAATAATTATAAATTAGAGGTGGGAGACGTGTGTACCACATGACAGCCGAGGAAGTACCACTACCCTTACAATGGGCTCCTTAATACTGGGTCTCCGATTTTCTGAGCTCCGTAAGGGCTGCTGGTCACCCTTTTTTTTCCTTATCCTTGATCCACTCTCATTGTATTCTTCCTCTCGTTATCACTATCTTCCTATCGGATTGAAAGTCCAAAATTAAAAAAAAATATCTAAGGTAAAAAAACATAAAATCCTGCCCCGTTCTGATATCCGGTCATGGAAATTATTCATTTTCTGATAAATCTGCGGTATCGGATCTAATCTTAATGGTGTTCACCTGCATCTTGAACAATTACAACCTGGAATTTTGTTTCTATCTGAAACACAGGTCTCCTCTGAAAACAACGATTTACTTGACTTGCAATTTCTCAAGGATTAGTATTATAATAATAATACTAATATTTAATAAAAATAATATTTATTTACTGTCCATACAGATACAGATAATCCACAAACAGGACAAAATCAAATAAATTAATTGTAATTGTAGGCGACTTTTACAAAGAAAAAAAAATAATAAAAAGAAGGAATATAATGATAAATGAGTAAATTGCAATTCAATAACGTAATAAAGTATTCACAAGATTAAATTCACATTAAATAGGATTTTTTCAACTAGTGCACTACAATCAATATTGCCATTTAGCAAGTTATAGAAAAAGATGATGCTTAAGAGCCTTGTATGTAACATTAAGAGGTAGTAGACCATGTTTTTCTAATAAATTTTAGCAAGGCGGCGTTGAATGCATTCAGTTCCTTTCATTAGTTGGATTTAAACTAGAATATGGTGTCCTAATTTGGTGTCCAATATACACTGTCTCCCATTTTGGTTGAAATTGTAGGGTATCTCGTCTACGAGCTAATATAGAAAGATGCGGTTTTCGCCTCCCTGTTCTACTTTTTCGTGAAACGAAAGAGGCCACAAACAGAATTGGTATAGTCCTCTTAGTATTTGAGATAAAGGACGAAATTCAAAATTTGCATATTTTAAGCACCCCTCGTAACTGCTTTGCCTTGTAATTTATCGAAATGGTGAAAAGTGGGTTCTATACAGAATTTAGTGGCGTGCATAGTTTTCTCCACAAAAAGTCAGTTTCTTCGCAATAAACCAAAGTTTTGTTTTTTTAAACGGAGCACCCTGTATATTTTTTATTATATAATAGAGCTTACTCTCAGGTTTCAAAAAATATATGTTGTGTGGCACTTATTTTGCATTATTAACCTCAAAAATGAATGTTATGTTAGTTTAACATTTTGATGATATAGTTAGCCATGAAAAAACAAGGTTACGGGTTAGGAAGTTTCATGCAAAAACACAAAATTAAAAACTAAACATAATACCTACAACTTTACAAGCCTAATATAAATTACTAAAAGGGATGTTTGAACTGATGACCATTCTGCCTTGTACATGTTTCACACACTCGTCCAATTCCTTCTATAGCATTAAGCACAATAATAGGGTGATCGTGTAAATGTCTGAAAGCTTCTCTAACTGAATTTATCAAAACTTCAATGTTATCATATTGAGTTTGGTATATTTCATTTTGCAAGTAACCCTATAAAAGATATCTAAGACTGACAAGTCCGGAGACCTAGTAGGCCATCTTATCGGCCCATTAGTGCCAATCCATCTATTACCAAACTTGTTTTCCAAAAACGGGCGTATAATTTGCGCATTGTGAGATGGGGCTGCATCCTGTTGGAAACGAATTTGGTTCAAGCGAGCTAAAGTAATGTCATCTAACAATTCAGGCACAACCATTTCTAAAATCTCCAAATATCTAGGAGCGGATAAGTTCCCTTCGAAAATGTAAAATTTTATTTTTGATCCCAATATAAAGCAGGAAACGTTTAGTCCAAATCGTCCTCGTTGTCTTTGGGTGAATATTTGGTATTGATTTTCTTGAGACCAGAATCTACTATTGTGCCTGTTTAAAACACCTGAATTGCTAAAATGTGCCTCGTCTGACCATATGACATTGCTTTCCAAGTTGGGCACTATGTTTAATTGCAAAATATCAACCTACGTTCAGTGTCGTCAGAATGTAGATGTTGAACAAGCCTAAATTTATATGGTCTATAATTATGGTGGCGAAGTATTCTTTGGATTCTTGTTTTCGAAACTCCAATACTACTTTCTATCGTTCTGCAAGAACTTATAGGATTACCCTCCACACTGGCTATAACGATTACCTCATCATCCCCTCGATTTTATTTATTATATTTTTTTGACCTGGGTTTAGAAAATGATCCATAATTAATTAAATTTCTTTTTAATCAATAAAACGTGATCTTACTGGATTGTCTCCGTTCTGGAAACCTACATAGGTGTAAAGTTACTTAATTATCCAAATTAATACCAAGGAAACTACCTGTTAAAACAAATTATTTGCTTTGTCGGCGTTTTCATTACTGTGACCAAAACAAATCAGCATATCATATTTTTCAAAATTTTGATTTACTGTCATATTTTGTACAATGAACAAACAATACGATTGTTGCACAAAAATTATTTTTAATCATTTTGACAGGTCAATTGCGTTTAGATCAGACTAGGCCCAGCCTACTTACAAATTTAGGTATAAAGTATTCTTTATAAGTTTTATTGCCATTAATATTTTTTTCTGAAGCTGTAAGATGCCATTATACCCAATTAAAAAAAAATTGCCAGTTTGCATATGTTTTAAAACTATTGTACCTAATTTGCATAATTTGTTGTTATTATTTTTGCATTTCTGCGTAAATGTCCTTAGATTTATTATAATCGCGTATTTACATATTTATAATTATAATAAAGTACTAAAAATCTAGTAGCCCTTTTTTAGTTTAGTACGCAAATATATCTTGGACGTTCAAGAAAATACGCGTTTATACTGTGAGTTTATAGGTTTCATGGCCAACTATATCATCAAAATGTTAAATTAACGTAACATTCATTTTTGAGGTTAATAGTGCCACACAATATATATTTTTTGAAAGCTGAGAGTAAGCTCTGTTATATGATAAAAAAATAAAGGGTGTCCAAACAAAGCTTTGGTTTATTGCGAAGAAACTGACCTCTTGCGGGGAAAATTATGTACATCACTAAATTCTACGGAAAATTCTGTATAAAGCCAACCTTTCACCATTTCGATCAATTAGAAGGCAAAGCAGTTGCGAGGAGTGCTTAAAATGTGCAAAATTTGAATTTCACCCTGTATCCCAAATACTAATAGGACTATGACAATACTCTTTCGTTTCACGAAAAAGTAGCACTGGGTCACGAAAACCGTACCTTTCTATCTTTGCTCGTAAACCGGACAACCTACCATTTCAACCAAAATGGGACACCAAATTAGGACACCATATTCTAGTTTAGATCCAACTAATGTATACACAGATTTTATGATAGATGTATTGGTAAAGTCAAGTTAATATGGGAAGAAAACTTAAGCATACTGCCAAAAAACACCCCTAAGCCTTTCACAGAGGTTTCACGATATAACGATAGAGACTTTAACAAATAATCATATTGGATGAATTCAACCTTACAGGAGTAAGTGACTACTTTGCACTTCGCTTATGATCCAGTCTGTTTGTTTGACACCACAAATGAAGGTTAACCAAATGGGAATGAAGATCTTCATAATCTTGAATAGATGGAATTTCCTTGAATATTTTTAAATCATCCGCAAGTATAAGTTTGTTGGATTAAACGTAAGTCATTGACGAAAATTAAAAATAATAAGGGGCATAAATTCGAGCCTTGCAGCACCCCTGATGTTGCATTAACATGTGTACACTATATGACACGAATTGTTTGCGATTAAACAGATAGGACCTAAAAAGTTGCATTAAGGGTTCGGTAAATCCATATTCTGTCAATCTATTTAATATGATGTAGTCATCTATTTGATCAAAAGCTTCTTAAAAATCGGTATATACCGCATCTACTTGTCCTTGTCATTTATTGTATAATACAATGGGTTAGGGGAATTTAGCCAGTTCGAACAAAAGTTTCCAGAGGTTTCAATAAGCGACGTTACCGTTAAAAGTATTGCGATAAAATTTTCAAGGACGGGGAGTTTTGCAAATTGAAAGAGAGAGAGAAGAAAAGTTTGGCCCGAAGACGATGCGGCAACAGTTTTGGCTTCGGGGGACGTCATGACAAAAGGCCAAATCTCATTAAGGCGTAAGCCAGCATAACCTCGCGTGAGCGATAAATAAGGTACTTCCGTACAAACCTAAATTTCGTCACACTTTAGAACCAAACGACGAAGCAAAACGGTTGGACTTTTATTTTTGGATTGGAGAGAAGTGTCTTACGGACAGAAGTTTTGAAAGCAATATTATTTTTTCGGACGAAGCGACATTTACCACTAACGAAGTTGTTTCTTCACTGAATTGTAGGTACTGGTCAGATATAAATTCAAATTTTAGAATAAACTGAACCTTGTTTTTAGGACGGAAATTTAAATCAATATAATTTATTATCAGCTAGACGGTTGCAGCCCACACTCAACCCTTTTGGTAAAAAATTATTTGAACTATACGTTTGGGGAAAAATAGATTGGTAGATTTGGGTCACAGGAATTCCCACCAAGAAATGCGGAAGAAATTAGAACATTCAAAGAATTTAGAAGAGGGGTGGAATTATGTGGTAATTTAGGTGACTTAGATCCCTTTAAAACTGTAATTTGGTGAAAATTTATTTTAGGTCAAGCAGGCCAAGTCTGCAGAAAATTAAAACCGTACCATTGAGTAATGATGTAGTAAAGAGGCGCAATGTTACCGGGAGTTTTGTCGATAGCAAATTGGGCTGAGAATTAGGCAGCGCGAATATCATGTGTCGTCACTGCCGTGACCGTGTAGTGAAAGACGGTCACGTGATACTCGCGCCGCTTAGTTCTCGGTGCAATTTTCTATCGACAAAACTCCCCGTAACATTGCGCCTCTTTACTACATCATTACTCAATGACCATACTAATATTTTTTTAGTATCTCAAAGTCAATCCGGTGCACTGAACAGAACAGTTGTGATTGAGTCATAGGTTCAATTTTTTCAAATTACCGAGCTGGTAGACTAGTGGTGACACGACCTGCTTAGCATTCGTGAGGTAATGGGTTCGATTCCCTTTACCGTCTACCTTTTATGAGGTTTTTTCAGGGGGTTTTCCTCATACACTTGTAGCGGCATGGTCACTGCGTATATGCACACCATGTGCGGCTACTTAGGCGAATGCTGGGGTAGTATTTTCCCCCTCAGAACCCTAACTACGTTCTTTCCGATCCCATCCTCACCACACCCATCATTAATCCCACCATGCACATATACGTAATGTACGTATGTATGTATGCATGGAATCCATGTTTGTGACTGAAGGAGCTTGGAAAGCTCAAACAGCCCGCCCTCCGCTTTGGGGAGGGAATGAAATACGCGACCTTTCCTTTTTTTTCAAATAAAGTGATGACCGTTCACTCAATGATTATTTTAAAACAATCAGGACGTATACCTCCCTAAGTAAAAAATTGGCTGGATGTCTGAAACGATTGAAAACCGAAATACTATTTATAAGAATTTTTATTTAAATAACACATTTAATTTATTAAATATTGGATGTTATCTCTAGGACGCCTGTTTAAACTATAAATATGTTTAAACGTTTAAATTAAGTAGCCTAATACAAATGACGCTAGTAAATCTTGCGTATACTTATTTTTGATTTTGGAGTTTTTTCTATAACATAAGAACATTATTCTAAACCAAAGTCAGCGAAAACGACCAAACACATTAATTAGACGGTACAGAACAAACTATTGTCGCTTTAATGCGTTGGTCATTATTTGGGGTCAAAGAGCCCAACAATTTGACTATACACCATCCGCTAAACGGATTTTATCGATGGATTAGAACCATCTTTTATGGCTTTAAGGCATTTATTATTATTAGGGGCGAAATACGGCAAGAAATTTTTATACAGCGATGTCGTTGGGAAAACGATAAAATGCATTTCAGAAATGGGCAAAAAGTAAATGTTATGGTTATACGGTGATTATCATTATTTGGGGCCAAAAATACCCAAAAACTTTTTTTTTAATTTCCTTAGGAAAACGACCAAACGCATGGACAAAAACTAAATATGGTTTTAGGGCATCATTTATTACATGGTGAGAAAAATGTCTAAAAACATTATTTATAGACCACTTTCGCTGGTGAAACCGCCGAACGCATTGTTTCAAATGGTTTTAGGTCTTTGGCAATTATTCGGGATTAAAGATCCCCTAAATTCTTTATTTAAACACCAATTTTGTTAGAAATCGGCCAAACGCATTTCCTCGATTAAACGGAACTATTATTTATGGTTATTATAAGTTTTTGTTATGAACGAATAAGTTCAAAGGTAAATATGTAATTAAAAATTATTATTAATTTTATTAAATACATAAATAAAAAGCTTACCTCGAGTAGGATTTGAACCTACGACCTGTACTTTGCTAGAGTACCGCGCTAACCAACTGCGTCATCAAGGTTCAAGCCCCAGTCGATTCAAATTTTTTCTTTATGTATGTAGAACTGATGTTTTGTCAACGTAATTGTCTCGTAGGCCTTCATTCCAAATTTCAACAAAATCGTCCGTATAGTTTCGGCTGGCGAGTGACCAGACACACACAGACATTTTGAAAAAATTTCTAAAATTTCTTTTCGGGAGTCGTAAAACATGAAAATAACGCAACTTATTTTTTTCGGCCGTAATACTTTCTTGTTTAGTAAGAAAGTAAATATAGCTACACATAAACGATATCAAACCGAAAAAATGTGTATCTTTAATCGACCGTGAAATTTTACACACCTATAATAGTAATGCATATTTCTGTAACTAAAAGTTGTTGGAAATACTTTTGATATAAATTAAATTAATTAAATAATCTCGGGAGCAAGTATTTCATAAATCACTCATTGCCTAAATACATTGTTACCTAAAGAGGCGTAGCACGGTTAATGATTGCCACGTATTTTACTTAAAATACAGCATATTTAGCGAAAATTATACAGAAGCGTCGTTATCACCCCCGAAGAGACGGCAACACTGTTGAAGGCGAAAGGGTTACCCCAGTATTTGATCATTTAAAAATTTTTGACTTGACAACATACCGTTTTTGTGCCCCGTATATGATTACAAAAATCTTATCCCCTCTCATGAAATCCGTATTACTATGATATGCATATATATATATATATATATATATATGTATATATATATATATATATATATATATATAATCCACACTTCTTGGTGGTCCAAGTCTTCCATAAAACAACTTGTGGAAAACAAACGAATAACTTTTCTAAATAATTATGCAACCTCTCCTTTAATGCGGTCCTAACGAAAATTGGCAACAATATAAAATCAAAAACAATAATCTGTGACAGATGGACGATTAAAGCTTCATGGCATGTAATATTTTTTAGTAAATTTTTAGGCTTAATTGATTTTGTATTAAGATACTTTATACAGAAAAGTTATGTAAAATTAAACTTACTTTAAAAAATATGTTTACTCCTTTTCCTATAAAGTTAATATTGAAAAAAAAACTATCATTTAAATTCCACTTCAGGACACGCACACTAACGCGCACACTCGCGCACATTCGCGCACACTCGCGCTCACTCGCGCCCATTCGCGCACACTCGCGCACACTCGAGCACACTTGCGCACACTCGCGCACACACACACTCACGTACACTCACGCACACTCACGCCCACTCACGCACACTCACGCACACTCACGCACACTCATGTACACTCACGCACACTCGCACACACTCATGCACACTCACGCACACTCACCCACACTCACACACACTTACGCGCATTCATGCGCACTCACGAACACTCACGCACACTCACGCACACCCAATCACACTCACGAACCCTCACGCACACTCATGCACACTCACACACCACACACACCCGCGCACGCTCACACACGGACACTCTCACGCTCGCACGCACGCACGCACGTACGTACGCATTCACGCACTCACGCACTCACGCACTCACGCACTACCACACTAACAAACTCACACACTCACACACACACTCACACACTCACACACCACACACTCACACACACACTCACACACTCACACACTCACACACTCACACTCACACTCACACACACACACACTCAGACACTCACACAATCACACACTCACACACTCACACACTGACACACTCACACACTCACACACTCACACACCCACACACTCACGCTCACACACTCACACACTCACACACTCACACACTCACACTCACACACTCACACACTCACACACTCACACCACACACTCACACACTACACACACACACACACACACACACACACACACTCACACACTCATCACACTCACACTCACACACTACACACTCACACACTCACACACTCACACACACACTCACACACGCATATACGCACGCACGGCGTACGCCCGCACGCGCGCACATACACACTCGCACAGGAGAGAGAGAGACAGATGAAGGTCGATCTTGGCGAAACTGTCAAACGTCGTAAAATGAGCTAATAAGTCGATTTAGCTATGTTGAAAAACCTGCATATGTACGTGTATGTTGCAAGTTAAACACGAACCTGATTTATCAGTCACGTCGAATGCGTATGCATATCATTTTATGGTTATTGAGTTCAAATCAGGTGGGGGGAGTGCTAAATCTAACTGATCGTTTTGTTACCATAGAGTTATTGCCTGCATGATCATTTTTGGTTCAAATAAGTTAGATATTGCCAGCTAAGTGGTCTCCCAAAGAAGCGAAACAATAATTACACCATAAAGTACAACATTTTCAAAATATGTGTAAAATCCAGAAACCTCTGCAATTGCTAAAATAAACTTAGAAGAGCTTCAAATTTTCACATAATACTAGAAAGCAGCTATATAAAATTTTCCCAAAAGCAATTCTCATAATTAATTACAAACAAAATTATTTAGAATTAAATATTACGGAAATTGGTAAATAAATAAAGTTTTTGGTTGTCTTCAGCTTCAAATGCTTCCCAATAACGGCAATTACACACGCCCCAACGTATTATATAATGGACAATGGGTTTGTCGTCATCTTGAATTTTCTTGGATACGGTCAAACGCAATGGCTTCAAATTGGTGTATAAATAAACATTTTAGGAATATTCGACCTTGGATAATGACCAAAGACCTTAACTCATAAAGGTTTGCTTTTGTCATCGAAACAAATGCGCTCGGCTGGTTGTCCAACGAGAATGGTGTATAAATAATTGTTAGACATTTTTGATACCATAAAAGACCGTTCTAATCTATCGAGAAAGTCCGTTTGTCAGTTCACCCAACAAAATTGTGGCATATTTTTTAATACTTTGGGGTGAATTTCAACCCCTTAGACGGGCAGTAAATTATTCCCAATTTTTGCGGGTACTAATGGTAAATACCAGTAACGTTGTAATGCTGAGAATGTGAAACCTTTTTTCTAAGTATGTTATATTAATTTTTCTATAATTTGCGGATGGATTTCAACCCCTCAGACGGGTAGTAAATGATTGCCAATTTTTTTGGGGATGCTATTGGTGGGATACGGAACTTTCGTCCCCCACATTTCGTCTCCCACATTTCTTCCCCCACATTTCGTCCCTGCACATTTTGTCCCCAGACAATTTCGTCCCCGCACATTTCGTCCCTATACATTTCGTCCCCGAAAGCTTGTGTAATAAGAAGGGTAATAAATAGACCTCGGGAAATATGTTATAACATAAGAACATATGGAAGAACATATTTATGGCGTTTTTTTACTATTGCATATTTGCAATACTTTTGCGCAATAAAGCATATTTTGGTAAATTAACTAAGAAATCAATACTCTATACTGGCAAGAAAATATATAATAATCTTCCTTCTTTAATAAAATCATTATCCAATCAGAAAATCATAAAAATAGATCTAAAATATTTGAAATCTAGAAACAACTATCATTAAGGGATTATCAGATTAAAGCGTAAGTTGTAAAAGGTAAAAACATTTTTTTTTATTAACACTTTTTGGAAAATTTGCTAAAATATGCTTTATTGCGCAAAAGTATTGCAAATATGCAGTAACAGTAAAGAAAGCCACAAATATGTTCTTCCATATGTTCTTATGTTATAAAATATTTCCTGAGGTCAATTCATTACCCTCCTTAACTTAATACACAAGCTTTCGGGGACGAAATGTGCGGGGACCAAATTGTCTGGGGACGAAATGTGTGGAGACGAAATGTGCTGGGATGAAATTGTCTGGCGACAAAATGTGGGGGACCAAAGGTCCGCAAATCACTAATAGTAAATGTCAATTACGTTGTAATGGTTAGAATATGAAACCTTTTTTCTATGGGTGTTATATGAGTTTTTCAATACATTGGGTTGAATTTCAACCCCTCAAACTGGCCATTTTTTTGGGATAATAGTGGTAAATGATAATTACATTGTAAGGGTTAGAATGTGAACCTTTATTCTAAGGTTGTTACATGAATTTTTCCATATTTTGGGGGTGGATTTCAACCCCTCAGACGAGCAGTAAATGATTGCTAAAGTTTTTGAGAGTACTCATGCTAAATGCGAATTACTTTGTAAGGGTTAGAATGTAAAACTTTTTTTCTAAGGGTGTTCTATGAATTTTTCTATATTTTGGGGGTGGATTTCAACCCCTCAGGCTGGCAGTAAATTTTTTGGGGATACTAGTGGTAAATGCGAACTACATTGTAGGGGTTACAATGTAAAACCGTTTTAAGGGTGGGATCTAAAATTTCCTATTTGGCTGCTTAAAGGTGTGCACATGCGCATATTTCTTTCTAGTGATAAACGGCGCGCCACTGATGTTTCGGTTGTTTTCGGCATTTTGGTTGCTGTATTGTGGCTGCCAACTTCACGCGGGTCTGTTTATTAACGTTCGACAAAGGATTTATGAAATTAAACGAATAAACTAAATTACTTTATGTTAATTGGAAGTTGGTAGGTAATCGGTACTTAGCATGTACAATTGCTAACAATGTGGTCAATTGTGTTGGGGTTATCAACTATCCTTACATAAAGGAAACATTGTTTATCACTTATTTAGGTTTTGTTCACACGGTGTAATTTATAAAAAAATTATATATTTACGTCATTAAAATTAGGTCAGTAAGTTTAGATATTCTAACAGTGAAGTAAACTAATGATAAAATGATAAAAAAGAAAAGATGTCCGATAGTTATACTCACATTCGTTATTAACAAAGTTCACACTTACAAAGGCTGACACTGACACAGAATAGCATTAAATTAATTCTGGATGAGAAAGTTAAAAATAGATTTTACTTGTCGGAGATTTTTTATCATTAAATAATTCTGTACGTTTCAAAACGTTATGGTATAGAAAAATTATAAACTCTTTATAGAATTTAACTGCAACTACATGAGTGTGCTCAAAACAATAATATAAGGTTAGAGAAATATATGGAGATAATCAAAAAACGCTGATAACATATCACATACGCCGGCAAATCATAAAATTTATTTGTTAAAAGCAGGAAGCGAATACTGAAATGTAAATTGTACATATTTATTTTATATTTAGATTATATAAAAGGAGTTAAACCCTCACTAGACCCCAAAAACTATAAGTGTATGTTATTTTTGAATTCAAGTATACACTTACTGTCTCATTTTTTTTAATTACCAGTGTTTCCTAAAACTATTTTTCAGATTCATTTTAGGGTACTTCTGTCTCAGGATTTAAAATTTTCTCAATTTCCCCGAGTTAATTGTATTGGGGATTTTGTGATTATATTATAATATTAGACAAATAAGTTACCTTCAATCTTATGCAGATGACTTGATTTTATGTAATCCTAACGAAACGCTTCGGTTGTTGGACCCATTGCATGTTTACTTTATTATTATAAATAATTATACATGACGTATGGATGTTCACTATAAAGATTACGCACAACACCGTACTTTTCCAATGTTGATTTTGTCAAAACTCGTGTTTTGATTGTGGTAAATAGGTAAATGCCAAGAGAAAGTTGAACACAGGTACGCATACGTAATAATTTGAAAGTTGAAAAAACTCACCTTAAATTTATAATTTTTATAAAAATATGTACTTAGTGCGTATATTGCTACGTACAATTTCTAAGCACCGTCTGTTTTCCATTACTGGAGAGTAAATCAGTACCTAATTAATAATTACCTCTGACATCATAATCCTCGCACTCATACATTTATTACGGAATGTTACTACGTGCGATTGTTTATTTAATTTTAAACAAATGAACTTTTATAAATGGAATAGGCAAATGTTATAAAGAACTGTTGCTGATAATGACTAATTTAATCGAAGATCACATATTTCCGATTAAATTAATTATACATAAAATTCTGTTCTTTTTTCAAGGAAAACTATCGTTATTGATAATAGTGACATTGACAATGCAATGTTATTAACTAACACTTCAACTAAATATTATTTAACCTTACTTCCTGGAATTAGTAGCACTAATGTTTCATATATAATTCCACAATGTTTTATATTATATATAAATAAGATGTATTTGAAATAGTGTGCTAATAAAAGGGCCCCAATTCCACCTCATAAGATAACTACAGGGCTCCGGAACTTGTTCTCGGGTCTTCGTCCCTTGCCGGATTTTCGCCCCCTTTCCCGACAAGGGGGTGATTATTATGGCAGGAAACTAAAAAATTTGAAATAGTATTCTAATAAGGGAACCCGCATACTATCACAGAAGACAGCCATAGGACTCCGCAACTTGTTCCAGGGTCTTAGCCCCTTGTCGGATCCCCCTGATTGTAACGACATATACTGGTGTATTTTTAAAACTAATAACTGTTTTCTGTAATAGGTGGTAAGCATGTATAAATAGGTGGCAGGCATGTTTAATAGGTGGTAGGCATGTTTAATAGGTGGCAGGCATGTATACTCCATGCCAGCCGGGGAGGTACCACCACCCTTACCATGGGCTCCTTAATATTGGGTCTCCGATTTTCTGAGCTCGGTAAGGGCTGCCGGTTACCTTTTCCATCATCCTTAATCTGTTCTCATCCTTATTCTTCCTTCTCGCCCTCACTGTCTTCCTATCGGATTAAAAGTCCCAAATTAAAAAATAAGATGGCTGTGGTTTCTAGGGTTATAAATTCCGGACGTAAAATCCTGCCCCACTCGGATGTCCGGGAGGGCAGGGCCCAAGCGACCTCGGTCATCGAAAGTATCAACTTTCTGATTCACTACTGCAACTTCCGCGGTATCAGGTCTAATCTTAATGCTATTCACCAACATCTTGAACAATTACAACCTGATATATTGTTTCTATCTGAAACACAAGTCTCCTCTGAAAGCTCCGAGTCACCCGACTTGCAATTTCCTCAATACCATCTTCACTCTAACTTTCGATATAAAGGAGGCGTATGTGCTTACATCAAGGACAGAATTAAACATTCTGGTCCTAATTTTGTGAAATTCTACTGTTGCATTTATAGGTCTCCTAATGACAGCAACTTTCAAGACTTCTTCGATTACCTTAGTACGAAAGTTGACTATCTCCTGTCTCAGTTTCCATCTTGCGATATCTCATTTGTAAGCGATTTCAATGTTCATAACTCTAATTGGCTTCATTTTTCATCTACTACAAATCCCGCTGGTCATAGTGCAGAAACATTTGCTATTTCATGTGATCTCACACAAATGATTTCTGAACCCACAAGAATCCCTGATAACCCTAACCATACTCCACATCTTCTAGATCTCTTTCTTACATCAAACCCTCTTGTTTATAAAACTTCCGTTCTTTCGCCTTTAGGTCTTTCCGACCATTGTCTAATAAAAATCATTTCTACTGTACCTAATTCCACTGCAAAACCGATAGAACCTTGTGGTGTTTTAAGTCAGCTCGATGGAGTGATTTACGGGATTTCTTTGCAACCTTTCCATGGCGTGAATATTGTTTTAAGTCGTCCTCTTCTTCGGACATCGCTCTTTCAGTATCTGAAGTCATCCTCATGGGAATGGAGTTATACATTCCGAAAAACAGTACCGTATAGGTTATTCACGTTCCCAACCCTGGTTCAATAAGGATTGTTCTGATGCAATATCTTTAAAAAATAAATGTTACATTAAATGGAAATCTAATAAATCGGTTGACAGTCATGTAGAATACGTTGGTGCTAGAAATATCTGCAAAAGTCTCATCACTACAACTAAAAAGTTGTTCGAACAACGAAAATGCAATGAACTAGTTACATCTCCTTTAGGCAGTCGTAAATTTTGGTCTTTAGCAAAAGCCATTAGTAAAAACTTTCGAACATCTTCATTTCCCCCCCTGACATCTATTGGCGGATCGGTAGTTGCTGATTCTGTAGACAAAGCCAACGTTTTTGTGGATTTGTTTGCATCATCAAACTCGTGTCACAATGATTCTGGAAAAGATGTGCCCCTAGTCAACTCTTCTTCATACGCTATGAAACCAATTCATTTTCGGTACAAGCTCTTGGAATCGATCATCAGTAGGCTTGATCTCAATAAGGCGACTGGCCCAGACGGTATCCCAGCTATTGTCTTAAAGAAATGTTCCCCCGAACTAGTACCAGTCCTATCTAAGCTCTATACGATCTCTATATCTTCTGGGGAATTCCCTTCATCATGGAAGCAAATGTTCAACCTATTCCCAAAAAAGGTGATAAGACCGATCCCTCAAATTACAGACCGATTGCCATCACTTCCATTTTGTCTAAAATCATGGAAAAAGCCATCAATCAGCAACTGCTCACGTTCCTTGAAACTAACAAACTCCTCAGTGACCACCAATATGGGTTTAGGCAAAGTCGTTCAACAGGCGATCTTCTTTCATATGTGACCCAAGTTTGGAACAATACAGTAGAGCAGTCAGGTGAAACAGTTGTAGTCACTTTAGATATCTCAAAGGCATTTGACCAAGTTTGGCATAAGTGTTTACTTGCCAAACTCACCTCGTTTGGGTTAAATGATACGCTCATCAACTGGGTTTCTAGTTTCCTTGATAAAAGACGAATACGTGTAGTAGTTGATGGCTTTTTTTCAAAAGAAGTTAGCATTAACGCGGGCGTACCACTGGGATCCGTTATAGCGCTTACACTTTTTCTGCTGTACATAAACGACCTTATTTCTTCAACAACTAACCCCATCCATTGCTTTGCTGACGATAGCACTCTTCACTGTAGTTCATCTCAGTCTACTCATAGTGATAATCCACCTTCTATGTCAAATCAAGAAATTAAAGCTGAAATGGCAAATTCAATCAACAAAGACATTCAACGTATTCTCGAATGGGGAAGCAATAATCTAGTTAAATTTAATGCTAACAAAACTCAGTGTTGCCTTATGTCCGCCAAAAAAGATCGATCATTTCCTGTTGTAAGTATGAATGGTTCAGTTCTTAAGTTTTCAGACTCTATTACTCTGTTGGGTATGACTGTATCTTCAAATCTCTCATGGGTTGACCATCTTCTGTCAGCTACCAAAACAGCTGCTCGTAAAATAGGCTTTTTGTACAGATCTAAGCAGTACTTTACCTCTCGACAACTCCTTCTGCTGTATAAGGCCCAAATTCGACCTCATCTGGAATATAATTCCCACCTTTGGGTTAGTGCTCCCCAATACGCTCGTTAATCGTATTCAAAAGAGAGCGATTAGGCTTATAAATGACCCGTCCTTAACTTCTCACATACAGTCCCTTGAGGATAGAAGGATGGTTTCAGTTCTTTCTTTGTATTATCGTTATTACAACGGCTATTGTGCTGGTGAATTACATTCTTTGATACAACCTCCGGCTATCTTTGCGAGAAACACTCGGTTCGCTCATTCACATCATCAGTATGCTGTACAAATCTCCACTTGTCGTACCAAACGGGCGCAATCCACATTTTTCTACACGGCTTCTAAACTCTGGAATGATCTCCCTAGTTCCTGTTTTCCTCTCACTTATGATATGAGAAAATTTAAGGTAGCTGTTCATAGGCATCTATTGGCAATTCATTATTCCTCTATCCATCCTCCTAAGTGCTCCTGAGTGCTTAAGCACGATAGGCCTTATTTAGCCTGTTCAGGTCCACAATCATAAAAAAAAAAAAAATGGAGATTGATCGTTGCTCCACCTAGTAGTGTATTTCAAATTTCGAACTACACTAGGGTATCTACAGAATTGGCGCCATTTTTGTAATTGTTATGGCGAGAAAACTAGGAATTTTAAATGACATTCTAATAAAGGGGCCCCGATTCTACCTCATAAGACAGCTAAAGGACTCAATAACTTACTCTCGGGTCTTCGCCACTTGTCGGACTTCATCCCCTTATCGGACCTCGTCCTTACGTAACAGTCACTCTATATAACCAACATGTCCGACGCTGAGGTTGTAACAATAAACGCTCCTAGTGTTTGTACAGTTTGTAACAAAAATGCTACAAAGAAAAGAGTCAAGTGTGTAAATTGTGATAATTATTATCATGACAGTTGTGCAAAGGCGAAATTAAAAACAATAACAATAATTGATAGTGATAATATCATGTGTTGTGACACGATGGTGGTTAAAGACCACAATGTTCTCCAAAATAAAACCGTAAGTGAGGTTCAATACTTAAAAACGATAATCAATGACAAAAATCAGATAATTAATATTTTAAATGATAAAATAAAATTACTTGAAGAAATATTGTCATACACGACGACCTTGGGCTTTCCAAATGATATACATAAACATGCAAATAGGACAGCAAACCCACTTATAAAATCAAATTCGTATAATGCAAATTCAAACTTAAATACTATGCACACACAATTAAGTGATTTTAATAAGGACCAAACGTTTAAAAAACCTTTAGTCGAGAGGAAGCGTATACAGAAATCAGCAATAGAAGAAAAAAATTCTACTTCAGGCTCTGAAGAAAATACTTCTGAAATAAATCAAACAATCAAAGCTATCAAAGATGATGATTATGCATGGAATACAGTAGTCAAAAAATCTAATAAAACAAAACCACAAGGTAAGATTGTAATTATTGGCACGAAAGACGGTAATGCAAGCGGGAATGTTACTCTTAGAGCCGCTCCAAAAAAAGCATATCTGTTTGTGTCAAGACTACATAAGGAAACTACCTCTGAAAATCTGATTGAATTTCTCAGAGATCAGTTTCCAGAAGTAACATGTGAAAAAATTGAAAAAAACTACGAAGCAAATTATGCTTCTTTCAAAGTCGTCATTGATTTTCAAAATTTGGAAAAAGCTATGATGGTAGACCTTTGGCCGTATGGAACCCGGGTAAGTCGTTATTTTTTTCGGCGCACACAAATTTCCGGAGTCCTACAGTAAGCAGCGTTCGCAATAATTCAACAAAAGCATCACTAATTTGTAAGAAAATTACAGTGGGGCATCAAAATATACAGTGCATAAAAAATAAAATTGATGAAATGGAAGTGTTTTTAAATAATGAAAATCTTGATGTGATGTGTATTAGTGAAAGTTGGGTGAAAAGTGATGAAATGTCGTTCCTTAATGTTTCACAATATAATGTCACATCTTCTTATTGCCGATCGACGTATTCTCACGGCGGAGTATTAATATTGGTAAACAATAATTTATGTGCAATATCGCACGAACTATCGGAGTTACATATGCTTTGCGTTGATAAAACGTTTGAATGTTGTGGTATGATATTAAATAAGAACAAATTGAAATTGGTGATTTTATGTATATATAGAGCACCTGATCCAACTAACATAAATACATTCTTCGAGAAGCTTGGACAATGTTTAATTATGGTTAATCAAAAAAAATGTTAATAAGATTATCATCTGTGGTGACCTTAATATAAACCTATTAGTTGAAAGTAATGCAAAGACGAGTTTATTGGATTTGTTGCAATCTTACGGGATAGAACCAATATTCAAAGAAGTTACTCGATTAAGTAGTGGTACTTGCATCGACAATGTCATGGTAAACTCTATAGACAATATAGTTCATTCTAAGGTAATTCACAATGGCTTATCAGACCACTCAGCTCAAAAGGTGGTGATTAATCTCTGTGCGGAAATGCGAAATCCTACAAGAATTATTCGTTGTGTTACAAGGAGCAACATGTTACGTCTTACATCACTTCTAGCTTCTGAAAATTGGATAGATGTTTTTAGATCATCGAATGTTAATCAAAAATATGCTACATTTTTAAATATTTTTAATTACTATTACAATTTGTGCAGCTCACATATTTGCACTAACAAATCAAATTCACGAAACGATAATCGATGGATAACGAAAGGAATTCAAATTTCTTCACGCAGATTAAAAGAATTATTTATTATGACTAAGAATAATAAAATTAGTGTTGAACACTATAAATTCTATAAGGTAATTTATAAAAAAGTTGTTAGGCTCGCCAAAAAATCCTACTACAATTCCCTAATTATCAAATCTAAAAACAAGAGTAAAACAATATGGCGCATAATAAACAATACTCTTCATAATTATAACTCAAATGATCATACAGAAATAATGTTAAACAACACTAAAGTGTCTGACACATCCATTATTGCAAATGCATTTAATAAATTCTTTGCGAATACTGATGATAACACAGGAAATTGTTCTACAAAGCAAATGCCAACTATTTGTGACGATATTGTAAGCAAAAGCATTTACTTAAAACCCGTAATGCCAAATGAAATTATAAACATCATCTACGACCTTAAAAATTCAAAAGCACATGGCGCAGATGGGATATCTGTCAAATTGATTAAACTATTAGCAAATGTAATTGCTGTTCCATTTGCTCATATTGTAAATGAATGCTTTTCATCAGGTACTTTCCCCGAAGCGCTTAAACTTTCAAAAATCATATGTATTTTTAAAAGAGGCAATGCTAAATTATTAGAAAATTATCGTCCGGTAGCTTTGCTATCCATATTTTCCAAAATAATTGAAAAGTGTATCTCGAAAAGAATTGTAAACTTTTTAACTAAAAACAATACGCTATCGAATAATCAATATGGCTTTAAAAGAGATTCTTCTACAGTTCTAGCTCTGGTGGATATATGTGATTTTATCTACAAAAACCTTGATAAAGGGGGAAAAATTATGGCTTTATTTGTTGACTTGTCCAAAGCTTTTGACTGCGTAGACCATGACGTTCTACTAACAAAACTAGAAAATTATGGCCTACGCGGTAAAAGCAATGACATACTTAGATCTTATTTATCTTACAGAAGGCAGTATGTGCATTTTCAAGGTAACAACTCTGATATATTAATAAATAATACGGGCGTGCCCCAAGGAAGCGTGCTGATCGTTACTTTTTCTGCTTTATACAAACGATCTGGATAATATTATTACCACGTTCTATGCATCGTTTGCTGATGATATAACTTTGATCTCGAATGCAGCATCCATAACGGAAATGTCATCTAAGTTAAAAAATAACTTGAAAGCACTTGCTGTTTACCTGATAAATAACAAACTAATTCTAAATATGAACAAAACATTCATAATGCAATTGTTTACAAAGTTATCTAATTATACTGCTAGTCAATATATTCAAATAAATGGACAATCAGTAAAACAGGTAAAAGAATTTAAACTATTGGGTATATACCTAGATACAGCCTTATCCTTTAAGAGTCATATTGATTATATATATAAAAAATGTAGTGGCATGTGTTTTGCTTTGAAAAGACTAAATTACATATGTACGTCAGTGGCCGTAAAGAATTATTATTATGCATCATTTGAATCGGTCATTAGATATGGAATTGTATGCTGGGGGCACAGTATTGAAGCTAAACGTATTTTCTTGTTACAGAAGCGTGCTATAAGGAATATGTGTGGCTTAAAACATTTGCATCCATGCAGAGAATTGTTTAAAAAACATAAAATATTAACAGTACCCTGTATTTATATTGTAGAAATACTAAATTTTGTCAAACAAAACTTGCATAAGTTTGATTCTTTAAATAAATTTCATAAATACAATACTAGACGAGGCGATGATCTTATTATCAACTTGCATAAGCTAGAGAATTATAAATCAAGTCCATATTATATGGGTGCTATCCTGTATAACAAATTACCAATAAGTCTTAGACTTATTAAGGACAATAATAAATTTAAAGTCCAAATAAGAAGGATATTAACAGCAAAAGCTTACTATTCAATATATGAATACCTAGATGATAGCAGAGTATAAGATGACTAATAATATAATCTGTGAACTACTTTGTAGCTACTTGTTTGTTTACATGTAACTTTTTTTTTCATTTGACTTGTCCTATGTCGTTTAGAAATGATCTATACAGGATAAATAAAGCATTATTATTATTATTATTATTATTATTACTACGGTAGTAAAACTCGTAATTTGAAATAGTATTTTAATGCAAGGGCCCGATTCCACCTCATGAGACAGACATACGGCACCTGAACTTGATCTCCGCTCTTCGCTCCTTGTCGGGTCTGCGGCCCCTTGTTCTCTCTCTCTCTACCTGTACCTCTACCTCTACCTCTACCTCCGTCTCCGTCTCCGTCTCCGTCACCGTCTCCGTCTCCGTCTCCGTCTCCGTCTCCGTCTCCGTCTCCGTCTCCGTCTCCGTCTCCGTCTCCGTCTACGTCTCCGTCTCCGTCTCCGCACTTTGTAGAGAAAACAATTAAGTTTACAGAAAAATAAGTATCGGTAAGTTTTCTTCATGAAAGTTTTTCGTAGAAAAAGTCACAAAATTGCATTTATTATATATCTGAGGAGCCTTCGAATTTTATAGCAAAATTTGAAGGCAAATTTTTTAACTAAGGTTTCCTTATAGAAACGTTTCGTAGGAAACCTCAGAAATTAATTAAATCAATAAATGAAATGTACGCATCACCATATTATTGCAATTACAAGGTTTCACATGGAGTATATACGGAAATTACCCATGAATCATTTTTTTTTTACAAGCAAGATTCATATGATCTATTTATCTTTTAGTTTATTTCATTCTAAAAAACACACCAAGTGGCAAGTATAACTTGATTGTAATACTGTTTTAATGTAAGTGATGTTTCCTAAGTTTTAACGTTAAACTTGAGAGAGTCTAAATCTGCATTTATTTGTACTTTTTATAAAATTCTGTACGATATGTACAATATTTTCTATAAACATTACGTGCATATATAAACTTAAAAATCTTAAGTGTATGTCTTATTATGTTAAAATGTAATTAATTTAAATTGATAAAAGTACAATTTAGGTGCTTTGCATTGTATGAATTTACACTAAAGGGGTTGATTACATTCTTATATAGAAGATAATATTTTAACTTATGTATTTTTATGATTTTTCTATTATTTCCCATGGTGAATATAAGAAAGAAATGGAACTAGACATGCAAGTAAAAATATGAATAAATTAAAAATATTCTTCCTTTTTTATCCTGTATACTCGTTAGTAATGTAACATGGACATATGCATAAGAAAGTTATATGTTGTCTACATCAGGCATACGTACACGTATTTCCCACCTTAATCAAGTAAATCATAATACCATATTATTAACGCTAAGGTATCCACCAATGATTATGCCTTCCGTCGATCAACCCTTTTAAAAATATTAATTGAACTTTTTCTAATTAGGGATTTTTTAATTTTAAATTTTCTTTAATTACGCCTAAAACCGTTTCGTAATAAATTTTATATAATTAAATCGTTTAGTACTTTGGTGCATTTTTTAAATTTTCGCAATACTTGAAGTCATTAAAACAGAATTACTTACTTTTAGAATTTACTTTAAAACACCACAAATGTACCATAGTAGACTGGGTTACAAAATAATTTGCAACGTGCTTTTGTTCGTCAAGATTCGTAACGAAGAAATCCGACTATATTAAGGCTTGTATTTTTAGTTAGGACGTCTTGCATCGTGGAATAGGGCAAGGCTAAATAGAATATCTCACTTCACAGCAGTATGATTGAAAAACTAATTGAAGGACTATTTAAAACAATATATAAAGCGTTTTTTTTTTAATAAATGTGGATTATATCGCGTTACAAATAAAACATAAGTTTTAATTGATTTTCCCAACGGAATTCATCTTTATAAGTTTTTATTCTTTTACCCCGTTAAATAAATGTATTTTATTGACCGACATATATCGATCTCTTTTTACATTCTACACAGTGACGAATTAATTGAGTTACCGGTTAAAAAATGTTCTATTAATTTTGTTAAAATTTCGTGCAAATATAGGCAACTCTTTAACCAGGGACATGTCGGGCAACCTCCCGTTTTGAAACTACAATGAGAGTAGTAGTAGTAGTAAGAGGATTGATTCCCAATTTTTGTAAACTGCAGGTAGAAAGTGATTTAACTTACTGACGCATTCATTTATTCGAATCAAACTAATAATACACCAAGTACGACTCTCAAAGTAATCAATTTGATTACTGTATATATAACGAATAAAAATAAAATTGCCTAAAGATATTTATTTACGACAGAGAAAGTTAAAACAATAAATACATCAGTCCAAATATAAAATAATACATAGGTACAAACATACTGTTGTCAGCGCTTATATAAAAAATCTTACAAATAAATATAATTAATGATGTAATATGTACAAATGAATCAGCATGTATAGTATTTTGTATGCTTATAAATTAATTTAAAAAAAGGGATAAAAAGTAAGAATTTTGTACAGATATATATGTACACCCGTCACTTTTAATTTAAGAAGATATAGATTCTTCCACGTACATCAATTTAAAAATGTCTCTCGAATAGGTAGGTAGCTGTCGTGATTGTCTTGAATCCAAAATTTCGGGTAACAATGCCTTATGATAAAATTGTTGAAGTTTCGGAAGCATTTTCTGCTCCCAAAACAAAGTGTCGGCTTTGATCTTTTCCACTGAAACACCAGTAGGAGTCCAAATAACAAAATAGCAAATGTCTTTTTTTTGCAAAATTTAATTGCCCTTGGATTTGGTACATGTAGCTGTCAGTTTGTTTTAATTTTAATTCGCCTTCCTCTACTCGACAAAATTTAATTTTATTGTTTAAAACGGCTTCCGTCGGAGTGTACATTCTTGCACTGTACGGGCATTTGATTTTTAGAATGGCATTTTTACCTACTACCCCATCTGGAGATGCTGTTAAAAATGGATGGGATTCATCCACAAACAAACCGCAAGGATTGACCTCCATATTCGTGAGCTTTTTAAAATCTTTTATGGCCCGGTGCTCATTTTCTTTCCCATATTTTGAAGCAGCACTCCCTGTAAACTGTTGGTATAATAAATTTTTTATTACATTTGCGCAAGAAGTTGTACTGCGCAATTTACAAATGCGGCCAAAATTTGACGCTGTCAATCTTTTTCGCCGCTCATCGTACCACCGATTGTTTCGGTGTTGCCCAACAGTTTGATTCAAAATTTCTTCTCGCCTCAAAGATAATTTCTCTACAAACTTCTGCGCTGCTTCGTTTAAGTCTTCCTCTAGCATATCCGGCATGGTTCAGCTGCTTCCGGCCCATAATCAGCATCTGCGATTCCAGAGTACTTTTTTTATGATTGTGGACTTGAACAGGCTAAATGAAGGATGGATAGAGGGATAATGAATTGCCAATAGATGCCTATGAACAGCTACCTTAAATTTTCTCATATCATAAGTGAGAGGAAAACAGGAACTAGGGAGATCATTCCAGAGTTTACAAGCCGTGTAGAAAAATGTGGATTGCGCCCGTTTGGTACGACAAGTGGAGATTTGTACTCCATACTGATGATGTGAATGAGCGAACCGAGTGTTTCTCGGAAAGATAGAACGAGATGGTATCAAAGAATATAATTCAGCAGCACAATTGCCGTTGTAATAACGATAATACAAAGAAAGAACTGAAACCATCCTTCTATGCTCAAGGGACTGTATGTGAGAAGTTAAGGACGGGTCATTTATAAGCCTAATCGCTCTCTTTTGAATACGATCAACGATATCGAGAGCGTATTGCGGAGCACTAACCCAGATGTGAGAATTATATTCTAGATGAGGCCGAATTTGGGCCTTATACAGCAGAAGGAGTTCTCGAGAGGTAAAGTACTGCTTAGATCTGTACAAAAAGCCTATTTTACGAGCAGCTGTTTTGGTAGCTGACAGAAAATGGTCAACCCATGAGAGATTTGAAGATACAGTCATACCCAACAGAGTAATAGAGTCTGAAAACTTAAGAACTGAGCCATTCATACTTACAACAGGAAATGATCGATCTTTTTTGGCGGACACAAGGCAACACTGAGTTTTGTTAGCATTAAATTTAATTAGATTATTGCTTCCCCATTCGAGAATACGTTGAATGTCTTTGTTGATTGAATTTGCCATTTCAGCTTTAACTTCTTGATTTGACATAGAAGGTGGATTATCACTCATGAGTAGACTGAGATGAACTATAGTGAAGAATGCTATCGTCAGCAAAGCAATGGATGGGGTTAGTTGTTGAAGAAATAAGGTCATTTATGTACAGCAGAAAAAGTGTAAGCGCTATAATGGATCCCAGTGGTACGCCCGCGTTAATGTTAACTTCTTTTGAAAAGAAGCCATCAACTACGACACGTATTCGTCTTCTATCAAGGAAACTAGAAACCCAGTTGATGAGCGTATCATTTAACCCAAACGAGGTGAGTTTGGCAAGTAAACACTAATGTATGGTAACGTTTTGGTTTCTGATTGCGAAGCAATTGCTTACGCTTTTGTTTTTCACGAAATAACTTTGTAAAAATGTCCGGGCGTATTATTGCCTGTACTTTGCACGATTTCGTGGAGCATACCTACTTCATTATGCGCCACTACAGCTGCTTCACACCTACTTTGATAATCACGGCGAAAAGCGAAATTCAGACGTTTACCGCCAACAAATTTCGCAACGTAGGAATTGTAAAGTTCTGCGGAATTGTTAGTAACATCATATATTAAACTCTTAGAATGGTAAGCGACACGGCATACTGCAGTCATAATTTCCTCAAATAAACCGCTCTCTTCTAAATTTGGAACCATGTTATTATCGCTTTTAGCACCGGTACAAAATTAATTGCGCTGTGTACATCCCGTATGATCACCAAATATGTGTTTCGGTCCATTTAAAATATCAAGTTCTAGTTCTTTAATTTTTACATCTGTGGTCACATCTTGGCTTTTTCTAAATTCAATGGCTTTAGTAACTGCACTACTAAACCTGAGAATATTTTCTGAGATGATGTCTTTTAATTCGTTTTTCTTGTTGTTTGGTTTTTTGGCAACTTCTCGTAGTTTGTTTATATAATTGCGCAAAATGTGGTTTTTGCATTCAAATTTTTGTATTACAGTGGAATGAGCATACGGCATCGACTCTAGCAGTTTTCGATGCACGCTACTGTCGCCGTCACCGACTAATTTTACATATTTCATACCGTACATCTCCATTGATTTTTAGAAACCTTCTACTATGATATCTGCCTCCATTCCAGTTGTTGGACCGCTCCAATCTCTATAGCAGATGTGCTCTGGACATTTGTTATCTTTTTACAGATCCTTTCGTGCACACACCAAACAAAACTTATTTTTAACTGCCATATAAAGCACCTTCTTTGTCCGTAATCCAACTATACACGCAACCCGTGACAAAGCGTTATAATTAGTGCGATATGACCGTTTGCTCCACGCTCCGTCTACTACTACTGCAATGTTTGGACAGCCTTGGTCATCTACTGTTCCACTGCTAGTTTGGCCTCTCCTTTGGCGGCTTTATTCGTCGCGTCAGTTGCTACTCGATTATAAATTTCACAAACTTCATCTTGGTAAACTGTGTACGTAGCACTTGATGGACTAGGAATATCTAAAGTCGCACAAATCTCAGTCAGTTGGGTATATCCAGCACCAATGGACACAATCGCAGATACGGCAGATAAATTAATGTTCATTTAGGGATGTTCTGAATTTTCCGTTGAAATTGTCTCGGTCTTATTGCACATTGCACATTTCACAGTAAATATCGACACAAATCCTTTACGTCTGTCACTAACAACATCTATATAAAAAAAGGCACCCAAACCCATCGTGCTGCCGTGCCTTTAGCGACCTGAAAAAATGCGCGATATCTACAATTCTGCGGCCACTAATTTCCAGTCGCTGTTCTTGTTCTTCTAGTTCCATGGCTTCAGTGTCTAAATCCGGAAAAGATTCTGTCGCTGAACTGTGTTCATTAAAATTTTCGAAATCGGTGGAATTTTCACAATAATATTCATTTTCGGATGATAAAATTTCCTTCTCGCCGTGGGAATTTGTTTCGTCGTCATTATAATTGTCTTCAGCAAAAGAAACTGACATATTCACATCGCTTTCTTCACCGTGCACACCCGATACACATGGCTCAGTGACAACTGTATGCACCCTTTCTTTTGCCGCACGAATTTTCTTCATTTTTTCTGTAACACTACGTCTTGTTTTAGTCAACCGCAAGTGGGTCGAATTTGCAAACTTTGAACGACCCATTCTCGACAACTAAGAAAGACTTACTATTAATCGTTTGGCAATTAAATTATTATTCAACTTTTACTAAAGTGGAATGTATTTACAATAATTAGAAACTTCATTTCAATTAACACAAAAGCTCTATGATAATTATCAGGAATTTATTTAATCATCAATTTGTATGGCTGAATATTCAATAATTCTATTTATAAAAATAATTTTCGTTTTTTTGTTCTTTAATTAATGTAATGTTTTTTTTTATACTAACTTTTATTTATTTTTCATTTATTTGGGTTCGTGTAACTTTATCTCGTTTTCGTTATGGTAAGTTGATATATTGGCTTGAGAAAGTTTTCTTTCTGTTTCAAATGTATTTTTTTGGGTTAAAAGTAGTTATTTTTTCTCTACTTAGTTAGTTAACCCTCATCCGGGTAAGGTGATTTTCAAACGTTACCGGGCAGGTCGGACCTGTGAGGCCCGTCGTATCTATATATTGTTTATGCGTAAAATTTTTATATATGTCATCAATTTCCCGGATTATTTATTACAAAAAGCAAAATCACTACATTATAAGCTATTTACAACAATTATTACACAATAACTTTGTTCTTTACACATATTTTGTGATATAGACATGCATTTACATACAGTGTGACCATTTAAGTCCGCGCCATATGGGGATTTTGTTTAACTTTGACTTTAGCATAGATCTAATAATCGCATCCATTTAAAAATTACATTTTTAAGAAAAAAAATGGAAAAAACGCATAAATTGGCCGAATTGGTAAAATGTCAAAAAGCTGCCAAAAATTCAAAATCATACTAGGTCGTTGAAATTCAGTACATAAGTCTAAAAGCACAAAATTAACAACTTTTTATAACAATTTTTTGCGAAATTCGGCCAATTTATGCGTTTTTTTCAATTTTTTTCTTAAAAATGTAAATTTTTGACAGATGATGTTGGTTGTAAAACCAACTTACTATACTTCCTTTTTGGTTTTATTTGAAGCAAAAATGGGTGCGATAATCAGATCTATGGTAAATGCCGAGGTTAAAAAAAATTCCCATATGGTGCGGACTTAAATGGTCACATTGTACATGCTACCCCTTCAAGAGTTGGGAAAGTTTTCTTTTATTGTAAAAACCAAAACCTTCACTAAAAACCTTTATACAAACGACGAGGTCATTATGTTGATACCTCATTAGATAAACATAATCTTTGAAAGCAATTATATTTTGCTAAAGGATGAAGGGCCCATTACGCCCGCTTGCCCGGTAATGAGGCTTTAATCGAAAGATGATGATAAAATCAATATGCCGAAAATAAATTCCATTATCTCTTGTTAAAAATGATAAAAATAATTGTACCATTTTGAATAAACTTAAGTTCGGCTTTTTTTAAAGAAAGGAATTAAGATGATTGACAATATTACAAATGTTAAATGCTTAGAATATGGTTTACATACACCCCTGCAGCGTGCCAGGTGATGGTGTCATGAGGTTTGTAGATACGACAGGCGTTTCCTAAATTTCGAAACCACAATTTTATTTGACTAAATACAAGCCTTAATGAAATGAAGAACGAATTCTATTAATACACACGTGCTTAATTCTAAAATAAGTTGCGTATAAAGTACCCTTCATGTGTGTATATAAAACAGGCAAAACGAATATTGTGAACGAGAGTCTACGGTTTGGGTGGGTCGGATATAAAATAATGTTATTTATCGTTACATTTTTATTGGTTTAATCCAAAAAAAATTAGACCAGAAAATAAAAATCCCATGAATAACTTTTGTAATAGTAGTAACCAATTAACTATTATATCTCAAAACCAAACGACATCATTATATAATGAACATTTATGCTTATTTTATTATTAACAAACGACTTTTTAAATTTTATAGATTTGTAGCCATTTTCAAGGATTAATTTAGTTTTGATCAAAGCCTTAATATTTTAAACTTAGTCACGTGCTGTAATGAAGTCAAATTAAAGTTTCTAAAATAGACATAGAAAATAAAAAAAGATATAGTAAAAGGAAAAAAAATGTATTCTAGAAAAGAACAAAAAGACTAGATAGAGTATAGCGAAATTAATGAAGTCAATGTGGAAATAAAATGAGGGGCAAAAAGTCTGCTTTGAAGAGTACTGAATGTATTGTCACACAAAATCCCCAGAGAATGCTTATCTATTTATGGGCACAATAAACGTCAAAAATCGATATAAGTATTTTAAGTATTTTAATGGTTTAAAACGCAGAGCTTGACCAAAACGCCGACGACCATTTCGCCAAATACGCCCATTCTGTCGAATATTAGAGTTGGGCCATTACGCCGACAAAGACGAAAAGGACAAACGGGATTTAGGGCATTGCGCCGAATGTCCAGAACGCCGACACTATATTTTAAAGGTGTAAAACGCCTAACGCGATCAAAATACCAACGACCCATTTCACCGGCTGCGCTCATTTCACAGGGACTGCATGAGGACGTGACGTTATAAGTAGTGGGGTAAAGAGTGCGGGAGCGTGGAGGTTGGGCGAGTGTGGGTGGCAAGAGTGAGGGTTGTCACGTGACCGGTGGCCATTTTGCAGGTGTGGCTTGTAGACCATTTTGTCAGCCGTTTTGTCGGCCAATTTGTTGTTGTGGGCCATTTTGCTCGTTCATGGCGGGAAATTTGAAAATAGTATCCTAATAAGGGGGCCCTCATACTATCTCATAACACAGGTATAAGACGCCTGAACTTATTCTAGGGTCTTCGTCCCTCTGTTAGGGCCTCTCTTGGCGGGAAAAATTGAAATTTGAAAATAGTATCGACTTTATCGCCATTTTTCTAATTGGCGGGAAATTTCAAATAGTATAAGACAGGTATAGGACGCCGGAGCTTGTTCTCGGGCCTTCGCCTTGTGAAAAGACAGAAATTAATCAAACCAATCAAACGACAAATCAAATCAGCCAAAGCGCGTCAAACCAAATCAATCAATCTCGATCAAATCAAACAAATCAATTAATCAAATCAAATCTATTAAGCAAATCAATCCCAAACAAACCAATCTCGATCAAATCAAACAATGTGGTCAATCTCAATCAAATCAATTAATCAAATCAATCTCAAGTAGATCAATCAAATCAATCAAGAAGCTGAGCTAACAATTCTTCATAACGTTCAGGTAACGATTCTCAAACTGTATATACGTAACTTCTACGAGCAACCGCTAACTTTGTGGATAAGGCTAACTGAAACTCAGAGCTGTCCGACAAGCCACGCCCACAAAATGGCCACCGGTCACGTGGCAATCCCTATTATTTCTCCTACCCCTCCCGCCAACCCATGCCCTCACACCAGCCCCCTCACCCTTAAACCCCCTCCCGCACTCCTTCCCCCACCACTTATAACGTCACATCTCTATGCTGTCCCCATTCTACTTTCCTCCGAATGTCAGTATTGGACCATTACCCCGCATGTGACCAAAACGCCGATGACCGTTCCATTGAATGCGCCCATTATTCCAAATTTTAATGTTGGACCATTGCGCCAACAATGACCAAAATGCGGAATAACCAAAGCGCCGAACTTCCAAAACGCCAAATGATCAAACGTTTTTTATAATTCGTTTATCATATGTTAGGTTATTACTTCCAAGTGTTTAATTGCATAATGATGTTAGTTATATAGGAGTGAGAGTAGGGAAAATATCAAGAAACGGTAGATAATATTCAACATCATCCATAATCTTACCACCTGAAGGAGAGTTGTAATTGATAAAATTTTTTTTTAAATAATACTTTACTGTTTAAAAAAGGTTTTAAACACCGTATACGAACATATCATTCTCCACTAAATTTTTATTTTAGAAAAGTGAATGATCTAAGGAAATCCGAAAGACTATTTATCAATGGTATATGTGATTACTTGATACACTTCTAGGTTTAGTGGACTAGTAATGTTAGTGAACTGATGACTCTTGTACAACCTGTCAATAGAAATATGAAGTATCGAATATGACTCGTTTTAAAAACAATGTAAATTTTAGATGAAACATGTTGCAATTGATTTAGTAAATAAGGAATAAGTTATTGGGTAATAACTTTGGATATGATTTAATCTAGAAATATGTTACATGAATATGATTGAACTTATGACTTTAGCTATTATGAAAAGAGCTAAATAAGTAAATCTACAAACTTTGGTGCATTAATTATTTATAATGTAATTCATTATATATTGCTTCTCTTCTACAACGTATTGTTTTATTAATTGAAATACACTAATTTTACATATCTTAATAATTTCATAAATGATATAGAAATTACATTCACAGTATTTATTAAAGAAGGCATATTTAACATTTTTTAAATTGTGGTGTAACAAGATATTCATTATATCTGCTGACTTTTAAAGCACTTGTGGGTCATAGGCATAGGAGAGAGTCATATTTACGACTCTGTGTTTAATAAAGGCAACAATTTAGTATATAGAATCTTTTGGCAGTGGTGATTTGAACGTACTGTTTACGACTAGGGGGCTTCGTCAACGATATCAAAACCTGCATCTGTATCCATGCCATTAACTTCGTGTTCAAAACCGTAGTCCATTACCGTAAACTGCAAAAATTAACCATAAGTAAAGTAAGGTTAACTTTATTAAATTCAACCTAACTAACAAAACCTGTAGCATCACTAGCTTTAATTTTTTAGTTGGAATTTTGGCTTATTATGTAATATACTATTATTTGTTACACATTCGGTAATATCTCCTAAGTTAGTAGTTATCTGATTGCTGTCTTCATCAGAAAATTGAAGGTTATTAAATCTCGCACTATAATTATCATCTCCATCATCACTAATAAAGTTTACTAATCAGATCTAGAGAGTTCATATTGGCTAGAATGAACATTGCCGTACAGATTTAGAAGGCATATTTCTTGTTGAGGATCCATCCTTCTGAAGAATAACATTTTTTTTTATATAATTTTTTTGAACAGCATTAAACCAATAATAAGAAACAACATTTAAATGACGTATGATTAACCAAAATAAAACATGCAAATAACATACTATCCATAATAAGCCTCCACTTAATTAATTTCTGTACTACAAACACGTACGTAATCTATTAACAGGTGTAACATAACTGCACAATACCAGGCATTAAATTTGACATAATAGTACACACAAAAAACTGCTTACTGTAGTGGGTAAACGCTCGTATATGTAAAGACAAAATGCGTCTGCAATGACAGGGAAATCCCTGGACTAACAGTATAAGACGACAGCACCATTGTATACTTAAATATTACTCTAAAAAATATGTAAGTAAGCGCATTCAGTGCAATGGTCCAATATTGGAATTCGACACAGAATAGTCTTTGTCCGCGTAATGGCCCAACTCTAAAAATTCGGCAGAATGGACATAGCCGGCCAAATTTTCGTCGACGTTTTGGTCGAGTTCGGGTGTTGGACCATTAAAATACAGTGTTGTGTGTGGGTAATTCGGCGGAATGTCCTACTCCCCTTCCATAACTGTCACCGATAAAAATATATCTGTAAAAATGGACAGCGTGATATCGAACTTCCTCTTTTACGACTTTAATGTTCATACCAAATGGTGTTTAGGATTCACTAAAACTGATCCCCAGGCTAGAACGACTAAAATTTGCCACTAACAAACCCACTTACACACTCAGAGTTATAGGCTACTATAAAACTGACTTTATTGGTAGAATAGAGGCACTTGATGTACATTTTCTACCATACTAGGGTAATTTGCCAGCCACCGGTACCAGTTAAAGAATGTTTTCTACCATAGGAGGGCGATTTTCCAGCTAGCGGTGGCACATGAGGCAATGCAATAGGAAGGTGATTAGCCAGTCTGCGGACTACGAAGGTAAGATTTTCTACCATTGCGTGGCCAGCATCTCATAGACACACACTTGAGTGCAGGTGCACAATATCTCGATTAATTTGCGGATTTCGGATTTGATTGATTTTTGAATTAATTCATTCTAGCGATTAATCAAGTATTTCCCGCGATTTCCGGTTTTTATTGAAATAATTCGCTGTTTCGCGGCTTAATTGGAATCTTTGTTGGATTGATTCTCGCAATTTCGGTTCTATTGAATTAATTCATTGTGTAATTAGAGTCATTCGCGACCTGATTGATATTTTAATTTATTAATTCCAGCAGTTTCCTATAGATTACCGTGAAAAATATCTAACTGAGTAGATAAGTAAAAAGCTAGGAATTGGGGAGCTCGCACTTTATAAGAAAAGTAATAGCCAAAAGGGGCAGCTGTGGGAAGGAGATTGTAGTGAGGAAATCGTTCGGAAATAAATAGTTAACGGGCCAGGAATTTAATCAGCATAATTACAGCAAAAATTATAGCAAATAGTATAAGATTTTCTGGATCATTAGCCGCTTTGTTTGTGAGGAATTTACAAATTTAACATTAAATAGAACAGGTGGTTTTCATCGTACTACGTAATGATTTAAATTATCATATTGAAGCCCGGTATAATAATATATCATGTATGCGTGGTATAAATGATAAAGATCTTACATCAGAAAAAGAATTCGAATTTAATAGCAGGACTTGATTTGGGTAAATAAGAGATTTATTTATGCTAGGAATTGCACATTATTGCGAATGTATTTACCTCTGCGATATTGATATTTTTGAGGGGACTGTAGTGTATTAAAAAATTGTTAACGAAAAACAACCCAAAGTTTCTTCAAGTCAAGACTTAAGACCAGAGGTGCACAAAATGATAATTTAAATTTAATAATTTTAATAACGTTCGACCTTCCTTAGTTATCGGTTTGTTTTTATGGCTGTTCTACAGACAACATAAGTTATACGTTAACACTGGAATTATGGAAATTGCTAGATGACCAAAGGCTTCTCTATTTAAAAAGATAACATATTAATATTTGTAGTATTGATTTACTGTAATTTTGTTTACAATTAAGCGCTGAATACAAATGTGCCGTCTTAAACATCTGTGGATTGGTGTAAAATTAACCGATTGAATATTTGTGAATAGAGTTAGTGCTGTTTTTAGCTGATTTTTGAATTAAGGTATATCTAAATTAAATACGTATCTGCTAAAGGGAAAATAAGGAGAGAACGAGCGTTTCGGTTAACAACCAAAACATCTATTCGTACACCCTGCACACTCTTCCAGCTGTTGTCTGTAAACCCTGTACAATCTGGTACCTGTTCTTCGTACTCTCTGTACAAGCTATTCTCTGTACACCTTGTACAGTATGTTACCGGTTTTATGTACACTCATGGCTGATTAGTCTTGCCTTAGGCAAGAAGCAAATTGTCTAAAAATTAATCCTAGAAGCGATACTATCCAAATGAATGCATAACTAATCCGTCTTTTCAAGGTTATCTAAAAATAGAACCAATTCTTGCAAACGAGATTCCCGGAAATGTATGAATCAGCAATTTCTAAGAAGCACATACGATCCAATTCCTATAAATGTTTATATACCCGGTTACCTGTTCTCGGCATAACAATTTTCAGGAAGGGTTGGTTCATACCTTGGCTAAGGTGAGAAATTACTTCCAAGCTAAAGTAAAGGGGTTCTTATCTCGGTGTAACTTTATAAAAAATGGTTGGTTTATATACAGACTGAGGTTTGTTTCTCTGCTAATGGCGGTTCCTCTCTCTGTTAAGTATTGGTTCATATCCGGGCTAACGTGATGATATGTCTCTTAGCTCGAACTCGATATTATCTAAAGAAATGTATGGTTCTTGTCGGGGCGGCTTGCAAGTTATAAGAGCTATAAGAGCTATAAGAGCTAAAAATGAATCTGTAAGTGGATATACGAATTCGCTAGAAAATTGTTACACTATACAAATGATTAGGTATACATACACATTCAAAGAATGTAATAGAATGAAATGAATAAGTATAAGTAGCTTTCATTTTCATGTAAAAAGACAGGTTTAGACTTAAAGGTTACGAATCATTTTAAATTGTAACGAAGAGGCAAACGGATAATTACACAAAATTAATTTTTTATGCATACAGGATATAATTTGTTTTATATACAAAGGTACAATGAATATATCTTATTATAATAACAACATTTTTACAATAAAAGGTTCAGTATTTTACTTAAGATAACGAAGATATACAGTAAATATATTACAAATAATATGTTTTAATGTAGGTGAAGTTCAAAAACTATTGTGACTTTGTACATTTAGTCATATGACTAAGAAAAAGGACATTACACTTCCAACTACTTAGTTTCAACGAATTTTACCGAAATCTTTTCAACAATACGTATACATGTTGTACAAAAAAGGAAAAGGCCACGTATTTCATTTCTTCCCCAAGAGAAGAGCGGGCTGCTCGAGCTTTCCGAGCTCCTTCAGCCACAATCATGGATTCCCAGCATACATACATACATTACGTATATATGCATGGTGGGATTAAGGATGGGTGTGGTCAGGATAGGATCGGAAGGAACGGAGTTAGGGTTCTGAGGGGGAAGATACTACCCCAGCATTCGCCTAAGTAGCCGCACATGGTGTGCATATACGCAGTGACCATGCCGCTGGTGTATGAGGAACACCCCCTGAAAAAACCTCATACAAGGTAGACAGTAAGGGGAATCGAACACATTACCTCCCGAATGCTAAGCAGGTTGTGTCACCACTACGTTACCAGCTCGGTGTTGTACTTATAACCCGGTTTGTATAATAAGAATGCACTGTCTTAGTTAAAATTAATTAAAGCAGTTTTAGATATACTTTAAAATGTAAATGTTTAATAGATCTACTCTTCTGATATGTAAGTTTTCTTTAAAGCCAAGAACGATAAGATTCATGAGTTTAAAAATCTAAGAATATCTAACAATGCATCGATTTATTAAAGCATAACAAGGTCACATTGTAGTGAGAATACAGCCTGAAAATTATAATATTTTGACGATATCATGAAAAGTTGGCTATTGTAACAAGAAGAAAAACGGTATGTAAAAAATTCAAATCGGTTAATGCCTTTCGATCGCGCATCGCACGATATTTTTATTATTTTTTAAAGGTAGCTAAAACTTTTCAGGTTTCTACACTTGATTTGTGGTTTGAACAACCCAAATAAATTAAATAATGATCAATTAATTTCTTCCGATCGCGCATCGACTTACAAAATATACAAATTTACCAATATTTGGTTATTTAAACTGTCTTCGATCGTAATCCTTGAACAAATTAATGAAAATCGCCTCAGTTCAAATAGACTGAACTGGTTTGAACTAAATTTTAACTGAGATCGAAGCATGGTGTGATTCATATTTCTGATTTGGCCCCCCCCCTCCCCCCTTTGTACATCTATAAATAACCTAGCTTCGATTCGTCATCACACAACACTCATTGACGTCAGTCTTGCGCTGTCTGCTCTTCAAACAGCACATGCTGTGATTCTGCGCTGTGTGTGTTTTCTAACAAATGTGCGGTGTTTGTTTAGTACTATGTTTGTGTAGTGTTTATTGTTATTTTCTAATGATGAGTCAGTCACCAACTAAACCTACTAGCAGTGTTATAGCCAAATCTAGACAGGATTTTTACTGTCCTATATTTGGTGAACCACAAAGTTTTCTCCAAAACCAACTGCCGACATATGAATGTGTTCTTAGATACTGTTTTGAAGAGAGGTACAACTTATCCCTTGAGGCTAACAATAAAAAGGTAAGTTTCTCGAAAGTTGTCTCTGCGGTAGCGAAGTACCACGATTCCTGTACCCAGTTAAGGAAGTCATTCAATCGTGATAAAGACAAGCCCACATTTAAACCTAGGCTAGAAAACTTTGAAGTTAAAGCTAAATCCCTTTTTGACGTCGCTACCTGTAAATGCACTATGACATTGAAATGTACATGTAAAAAAACACCAGATGTATGTCAATGTGCAATAGTAATTGAATGTTCATGTGAAAAATCTAAAAAAAATTCCATCCCTAGAGTTGAGATTCATTCATCTCCAAAGGAATCACAATTTAGGAAAAATCAGTTCTGTTGACAAAGCAGTAACAAAAAATGTAAGTGTAGCAGCGAGCACTGACTGCTAAAAAAGATCCTAAATTAGAAGAGCATTCAGAAATTAGTGATTACAGTTCTATTGAAGACTCGGAATGTGAGGGAGATTTGTACCAACCAAGTACTTCGACTGGAAAGCCCTGGTAGCATATGAAAGTTCAACTTAACGCAACGGCACTAAACAATGATCGGTTTGGAGTTTCTGACCGGGCAACAGCTGTCATGCGTCAAGTGTTCTGCAAGACGTTGGATTGATAACCGAATCAGATTCATCTTTTGTAGTTGATAAAAGTAAAGTTAGAGGAGACAACAGTCGTGTCAGAACCGATTTGAAAAGTCAATTTACACCTCGTAAGGAAAGTTGGGGTCTATATTTTGACGGAAGAAAAGATGATACTTTGTATGTAGAAAACTTAACGCTAACCAGTTTCGCAGAAATGTCAAAGAAGAGCACTACTCTCTTATCCAGGAACCTGGATCAATTTCTATTGGACATGTATCTCCTTCCTCGAGTTCATCAAGTGATATAGCTCAAAGTATTATTTCTCGTTTGCCTGAACTATCAATGTCGGTAGAAGAGCTAGAAGTAGTAGGGTGTGATGGCATATGGCTGGAAGAACGGAGTCATCCACAAATTAGACCAACATGTTGGTCTCTCACTACAGTGGAGCATATGCCTTTTACATTTTAACGAACTTCCTTTTCGCCATTTTTTCAGCATATTGTGGGCGAAATTGAAGGGCCTAAATTTTTTACTGGCCCGATTGGGCGGCAGCTCACCGGCTGTGAGAAACTTCCTGTGATTGATTATGAACCCATTGATTGTTCACTTCCTCAAATAGACAGAGATATGTTGAGTAAAGACCAACAGTATATGTTGGACATTTGCTTGGGACATTGTACAGATGATTTATCGATACGTGATCCTAGTCCTTTATTCCATTCCAGGTGGTTAACTGCGGCCAATAGAGTAGTAAGGCTGTACAGAAGTTCATGGGACCAATCCGAAAATTTAAAAGAATTAGTTAAATTTATCTTGAAGTCATATATACCTTTGTGGTTCGCTATCAAAAAGAGCAAATACTTTACCGATGGACCAAAACATGTGTTTCAAGTAATCCAGACATCAAGGTATTTATCTGAAGAACTGCTTAAAATTGTTTAACCAGCAATAGAACGAAATGGGTTCTTTGCACACCCAGATAATCTTCTATTAGCAATGCTTGTTGATGAAAGGGGACATATTCAGGAACTTGGCTATAGAAGAGTTTTAAAAGCTAGACAAACCGCTTCTAAGAAGACAGAAAGAAACTTGATCCCGTCGAAAATTAACTTTCAAGCTTCTGACTGTACAGAAATTGGTACTCTTGTGTGTTGTACCCTCCCCCAATGCTGCGAGACCTAAGTGAAAATGATATTAAATCACTTATTAATTCTGGCAGTAAACCCATCAGAGAGATACAAAAGTTTCCGTGTCACACCCAGGCTTTCGAAAGATGCGTAAAACTTATTTCAGAAACCTCGAACAAAGTATGTCGACATGACGCTAGAGATTCGAGTAACACTAAAGTCTAGATCAGTTTCTTCTAAAAATCAGACTATAAATGTATTGTGGGCATTAAAAGGGAAAAGAAAAGCTAAAGACACTTAAAGCTAAAGAATCTTAGCCTGTGAAAAATGTTTGTAAATAGTTGTATATATTAGAAATACCACACCCCACATTTGGATGGTTGGTTGGGAAGGGTGTGGGTGGAACTCGAAGTGCAATCACCTCCACGTGGTGAATTCTGGGGAGTTTTGGTCAAGCAAAACGAGCTGAAAATGGCCAAATATTGGCGAATTTATGTATTTTGAAATTCGATGCGCAATCGGAAGAAACTAAATTATTGATCATTATTTAATTTTTTTAGGTTGTTCAAACCACAAATCAAGCGTAAAACCTCAAGCGTTTCTATTTCAAAAGTTTTGGCTACCTTTAAAAAATAACAAAAATATCGTGGTTTTCGGAAATTTTTCAAAACTTTAAGTGCGATGCGCGATCGGAAGACATTAACCGATTTGAATTTTTTACATACCATTTTCTTCTTGTTACAATAGGCAACTTTTCCGCCCTCAAACTTTTCGAAAAAAATTATTTATTTTCTTCGACCCACCCTAACAATCAACTTAAATTATGGTGAGAACACAACCTGAAACTTATACTATTTTGATGATGTCATTTCTCTCTCTTACTCATGCTATAATTGAATTAAGCTATTATAAAACACTATTACAATAAAAACCCTGAAATTGAGGTGTAGGATTTAGACCTATGATGTCACCCTTACAGCGGGAACACACTTAACAAAGATACGAACCTTTTTTAGCAGAAACACGAATCGTCCATGTTAGCCGAGATCTGAAACAGATCACGCCTTAGTGATTGTACTTGTAATTTGTTTATATGCCATTTTCTGCTTTAACCAACAGAATAAGGCTCTTCAACATAATACAAATAGTACATAATACATACAATACATAGTATTAAGAGTTTGCAATAAAGGCGGAAAATTCATTGATGTTGTAAAAGTAATTATTGAGTAATAAGTTTTTCAAGTTTCGCTTAACGATGCTATTAGTTTCAATTGTTATTAATTTAGAAGGAAGCATATTGAACAATTTCACTCCAACTATGTTTAGTGTTTTGGAACAAAAGGTATTTTTAACCTTGCCAGTTACTAGATTGTTTTTGTGCCTGGTGTTATGGCTATGAGTATCGCAGTGTCTCAGAAAGTTTTGCTTATTTGAGTGAATGTAACTTAGCAGCTTCTGAAGATATACAGATGTTACGGTGAGTATTTTTTTACTTTTGAATATTTCCCAACACGATGCTCCTCGGTTAATGCCGAATACAAGTCTGAGGATTCTTTTTTGTAAAATAAAAACCCTTTGAATATCTCTACCCTGCCACATACTATAATACTATGTGCTATAGATGAGTATGCATAGCATACGTTTAAAAGAATTTCAATGTCTAACATTGATTTCAAAGTTATCAATAATTAATAACATTTATTTAATTTATTACAGACGTCGCTGATATGTATGTCCCAAGAGAGTCCACTACCGCAAGTAGTTCCTAGGAACTTTACCGTTGATGAAGTTTTTACTATAACCTTATCAAAAGAAAATGTATCGAAAGGTGCATGTGTGTGTGTGTGTGTGTGTGTGTGTGTGTGTATGTGTGTGTGTGTGTGTGTGTGTGTGTGTGTGTGTGTGTTTAGAGCTTACTTGGAAAACGATTAAATTCAAATCTGTTTCAGAGTGTTTTGGTGGTAAGGAGGGCATAGAGTAAAAGAGATCGATATTATATGCTGTCGTCCGTAATAACCCAAAAATTTGAAAGGCGATTGGATTAAAGTTTGATGTAAATTATCTAGACCTTGAGTGATTTTTAGTTGTGGCGTAGCTACGGGTTAAGATGTGTAGGTTTTTTTTCTTTCGTTTGCAAATTTTTTTATCCAACACTTGGTTAAGGGTGACATTGGTTTTTGGTGCAATCCCAGGGCCGGGATATTTCTAAATCCTTATCTTTACAAAACTGGATTTAACTCAATTTAAACAGTAGGTACTTAAAAAATTAAAGATAATCTTTAATCTTATTAACAAATTCAAATAAAAATTAATGACATATTTTTCTCTATATTAATAAAATACTCACACGCGCCAATGTTATCGTTTTCAACAGAATAAAAATCCTTGAGTATTAATCAGATGATTGTTTTAATATAATTCTTGAGAATAATCTTTAGATAATTAAAACAACCTTACCAATATATTGCATTGATCGAAGATAGTGTTATTTCAGATTTTTAGCTTAAATGATGTCTAACACTTACTAATATTTAATTTATGTTACCAAACTACAATGTACACTTATGTCTACTGGCAGCAAACCGGTAATAGATTTAAGGTAAATTTAGATTCGTTTTCGAGGCAAATCAAATCTGGCAGTTCTCAAAATATTCACAATAATAAACTAAGCAGCGGCAAACTGTCAACAACGGTACTTAAACTTTTTTATTCTAAAAAGAGTCAAAACTTTACTTAAGAGGATTGGCAGAAATGGAAAATTTAGGAGAAACGGTGGAGTTCGGCTTTTTTGCAATGCCAATAGGTTCTATTGACCTTACTGTTTAAAATTTTACAAAAAGAGAACATGAAGTAAGAAAAAATTATGGATTGGTAACAGAAACAGAATGCCACCAGCAATTTGCAAATGGTGCCGACTATACTCAATAGGTCGTGATCCTACGGTCTAAATGCCTGAAAACGGCTATTAACTCTTATATAAAGTTGCAAAAATCCTTACTTACTTTCTTGTTGACAATAGCTGTTTGCTACAATATATTTTTTAGATTTAGTACGTTAAAAACCTTAGCAATAATTATTTTAGTTCATTGTAAGAGTAACGAATTGCGATGTAAATGAGTTTACTTTGAACACTTTCTTAAAATAAATTTAAAAGAACAACTCTAGTTTTTACTAGCTTAATCTTTAAATTAATTAGTGTGAATTTCCCTGTTAAATTACTCGTAAGGGCGTACATTCAACTTGGGTAGTCCTGGTTGGATACAATCAAATAAAACATGAATGATTTAAATGCACGAATACTGTTAAACTAGTACTGGTCAGTAGAATTTATGTTCTTATAACTCTTCATGGAGTCATGATAACGAAGACCGATGTATAATGCAGTTAACAGTTTCTATATAAGCAAATAAACTCTTGTTTGTAATCCCCCCCCCCCACCCGTGAAGATTCGTCAAAATTTGAGAATAATAAAAGCAACAGTTCAGATAAATTTAATCTAAATACGTTTATATGCTTAAGGATAAACTAATTATTTCCAAGAAAGTTACACAATAAATATTTGTTGTAGCGTCCTCAACTAATGATCCACCACACTGTTATGAACAAGGAGACGCATAAAATAACAATAGCACTAAACGATTATTTGGTTCAGCAAAATGACTATTAAAAAAGAATAGACCTATTTGTTTACAATTGTATGTGTGCCAACATAACTGCAAGCTGCCAGAAGATGGCTGCCCCCATAGTTGACAACATCTGATTCTGACGACTTTTTTGATTATTATTGCAGTGTTTTTCGATCGTTTAGATAAGTGCAACCTTATTGTTTGTCATTTTTTGTATAACTCAAGTTTTATAATGGTGAGACAGTGCGTAATATGTAAAAAATGGACTTTATTAAATCGTAACCTAACATTTCATCGGTAAGTAAACAAACCATAGACGTAACATTAACTATTAGCAAAGCCCCTAGTAAGTAAAAATTTGAAAATTCATATTTTTTTGTTTATTAACCTGAAGCACAAATACTGTTTCACATTTTACTACAAGTTTTTAAGAAAACTATACATAATAGAGTTGTTTTAATTGTTAAATGCTTCGTTACATTGACGTTATTAATAACCATAGTCCCTCCAGAAGTGTACGCCTACGTCGCTGCCTAACGTTCCCTTCCCTTTTCCCCTTTGCCCTAGCGTTATGTTGGAGCCAAACAATTCCTTATAAAATAGGAATGTTGGGTCTATTCTTGGTTAATAGTCATTGGTTCAGCACTTATACAATCAGCTAATGGTGTGTCTTGCACTACTTGTCCGGATTCGTCTCAACTATGTACGTATCATTAAAACTTTTCGATATATTCACAAAAGGTAGGTTACCTTTTTTAAGGCTAATTTATCACCCTACCAAAAATTTTTGTACAGAAAACTTATCTAACATTTTTTGAAGTATTTATTTCAGCGCTTAGTTGCTTCGTGCAGATATTTGTAGCGTGCCAAATCCGCTTGCAACCGATTGCCAACTATCAATCTAAAGCATACTATAGTAAAGAGTCTCCGATGGCTCAATCTAGCAGAAGACTGGTGTGAGTCCCTAGCCGTAACAAATTAGATAGCTAAAACAGAGAGCAAAGTAGCGCCACCTAGAATGAAAGTGAACTAGTAATACATTGTAACGATAAACACATTTCTAAGTTCTAAGGTAAACGTAAAGTATTTGGGCGATAAGGGAGGAAAAGAACAGCTCGCAAACTAAGAATTTAATATATATTTATTCAAAACCACACACTTGAGTAAATATTTGGTTGTGTTGCCGTAAAGCGGGTAGCAGAATTACTTCTGTGATTAGTAAATACCTCGACAAACTATTCAATTTGATTAAAATCTGACTGAAAAAATTTAGTACTATAGTTCATCGACGGTGAATGCTTACTATACCCAAAACCTAAACATTACATTGTAGTCTTATAAACGGGTTCAAAAGTTCGGTGTACAAACAAAGAAATGCAAATACGCGACTATTTAATTTACCCATCAGTTACTCAACCTAACTGGTTATAAAAATTAACTCTCGTAATCCGGAGTACACCCAAAATTCCACAAAATTAAAAATCTATTAAAATATCTAGTTTTAAATCGGTTAAACAATTAAAATAGTTTAAGCAAGGGAGATAAGGTATCTGATTAAAATTGAAAGGGCAATACCCACATGCGTGTGAAATGGCGACATCTACTTACAATAACCAATAAATTTGACATACCTTAAAAATAATTAAGTGACAAATGAAATTAATTATACTCACTCTGGGTAAAATCTCGGGTTAATCAATGTTGACTTAACTTGAATATTGTAAACATTTAAAATATTAGTAAAGCTTCACTGTTTATTACGTTAACAGGCGTTTATGACGAAACGAAATTATTGAAGCGAGTTAGGTCAATAGTAAGTCGTCTTATAAAATATATTAAGATAGACTGTGAACTACGACTATATAAGCATAATAACATTATAACTCAGTTAGATTTAAATCAAATTTATAACAAGCGAATAATGATATTATCCAATTTACATAACAAAATGGATTGCAACGCATTGATTATAGGCAGTAATAATCAGATTAGCTTTTTATCAAGGCAGAGTACTTCTATGTACTTCAATAAAGAGATGTATCCTTCCTAGACCACCAACTTGACACTTCTGGAATATTTACGTATAGTATAACGTATCCATTAACAAAATCCTAACAGGAATCGTGGTTACAACAATATAAACAAAAGAAATATTCGAGTTCCTAAAACCACATCAGTGATCCATCATTCAGAAAATTTTCGATCTTACATAAATTACCAGATCCAGGTCTGAGAGGTCTTGCTGATTAAGTAAATCTACTAATTTTACGAAAATATCTACAGAAAAAAATGTTTGACTATCTTGCAACAAGAAAATGCGAAACAGAATTTGAACTTTATACATCTTACTCAATCCACTGACAGCAACGACGTCGTTGATAACGGCAAACCAGTTGCTGTTACACGTAAAAATACAAGCTATAAGTTAGAGACCATTAATCATTAACGTACCATATATTTCATTCAGTAAAGTAAGTTTTTTAAGGGAATATTATAATGAGAGGTAAGAGAAACCGAAGCAAACGGTCCATAACTTTAGCAACCTATGTAACGAACGTCTCATAGTTATTACGCCTTTAAAAAGTTTTGTAAAGGAATGTGTAAAACGTAAATACGTTTAATAATAGTATCTATGCTTTTTGCAATAATATTAATAGTTTCCCATGCATTTAAATTTTAGGGTTTATGTAAAATTGAATTAACTTCACACTTTTTTTTCTAAATTTGATAGCTTTCTCAAAATGTACTTTAGCGCTTTCCATAAAATACAGACGGTCAGGCACGCATACGTAGAGACGCACAGTGGTACAAACGCACGCACTAGCGTACATACCGCACAAGCTTACACACACCCAAATTGTTCAAAACTCAAAATTCACGAAAACAACACATTACTTATGGATTCATACATAACGCAGTAAAAAGTTTGTCGGATATCAACTATTTATATGAAAGTTAATTTATTTAGCAACTCATATAATTTAATTTAATATAATTCATTAATTTGTATAAAAAACAATATACGTCAAATGTTATTCTGGAAAAACCTAATTACCATGACACATACACGCACGCACGCACGCACGCACGCACGCACGCACGCACGCACACACGCACGCACGCACGCACGCACGCACGCACGCACGCACGCACGCACGCACGCACGCACGCACGCACACACACACACACACACACACACACACACACACACACACACACACACACACACACACACACACACACACACACACACACGTTTATTATTTAAACTCTTCTTCTCTCCACGACGTTTCGGCAAAGTCGCATTTGCCAACTTCAGGTTGATAATTGTGTGCTTCTACTTCTTGTTATTCTTATTAAACTGCGTTCTATTGGAATTTGCTGTTCTATATATGCTGGTCGATTTCTCTTTTTTCGCTTCGGTGACGATTTCAATTTTTCTTGTGCTGCACTTTCACCTTTTTGGTTGGTTAATAATGGTTTTGTTATAGCCTTTCTGATTGTCAAGTTCAGATTCACTTTTTCTTGTTCTGCACTTTCACTTTTTGATTTATGATGGTTTTCTTTTGTTTGTGTTCCAATACCATTTTCCATGCTGTTGGTAATCTCTTTCTGTCATACTGTTTGGATCCATTTCTATTTTTATAGCCTCTCTGATTTATAATTTGGAAAAACGGTATTGGAACACAAAGCACAACCATCATGAATCAACCAAAAAGGGAAAGTGAAAGTGTAGAACAAAGTGAAGTCGTCACCGAAGCGAAAAATAAATCGACCAGTATACATACATGCAAACAGCAAATACCAACACAAGGCAGTTCAATACGAATAACGAGACGTAAAAGCATACAATTCTCAACCTGAAGATGGCAAATGTGACTTTGCCGAAACAACGTGGATAGAAGGAGAGTTTCGAGGAGAATGGGAGTAGAACGCGACAACCGCACACACACACACACACACACACACACACACACACACACACACACACACACACACACACACACACACACACACACACACACACACTCTCTCTCTCTCTCTCTCACAGATATATATATATATATATATATATATATATATATATATATATATATATATATATATATATATATATATATATATGCTCACTAGTGCGTCAAAGTGTGATATCTCAATAAATATGAGTTTTAGAAGGAAATGTTTTTTATCCAAGGTTTTGGTGTTTAAAAGGTGTGTATTTTAAAATTATTTTCCAATATACGGGGTGTCATAAACGTATGGTAGTAACAAATTATGTTTTTCTTTAAATAGAATCCCCCAATTTTTTTTCCATATTCGGATTTATCGTCAAATTTTAATGTTAATTTATGTAAGATGCTTTATCTTCAAGATGTACAGTTTTAAAATTGTTTGTAAAAATATGAAAATTTTGACAGCTGCAGGGTTCTAGAAGAATCGGTGCTGTATCCTGACCTCTGTGAATTTCAAAATCGGTATTCTGGTTCTCTAAGAAAACCTAATAAGCTACTTTTTAACGTATTTTAATTAAAAAAAGTCCTCTACAACCCCGGAAACATTCATCCGAAGTTGAATGGTTTCAAACCTCAATAACTTGTTTATTTTAAATGGAATACCCTAATTTTTATATTGTTTTCGGATTTATCGTCAAATTTTAAGGTCAGTTTATGTAAGGTGTCCCTATCTTTAAAATTTACCGCTTCCGAATTATTCGACAAAATTAAAAAAATTATTTAATTTTTATTTTATCGTCAACCGACTACATCTTAACAATCCAAAGATTCATTAAACTGCAGAAAATTATTTTTAGGCAAATGAGGTATTCATAACAGATTCTCAAACTATCCCCAATTTCGATCATAACACAATTGCAGCCTTCCCAGAAAAGACCTATTTACTTCTCGTAACACCTCAATGCTTATGCTATTTCTGAACGCATGACGTTTTGGGCTGAGTGAAAGTTGACTCGTCGGAAAATAATACATTTTGGAAAAAGTTATGTATTATTGTTTCCATTTCCAACCCCTATTGGCAAAATGTTATCCTATTTTTGAGTTAGCAAACAATTTTGATCAGCAGATCCCATAACGGAGATTATGTCAACCAGTTCCGTTCTTTAGAAATTCATTTGTATTTAGTTAACTACAAACATTAATATGAGATAAGAATGAATTATGCAAACGAGTGCGTAACTACTCACCAAGTGGATAATAATGAACAACTTTAAAAATTGTTTAAGATATTTGAAAAATATGTCTTTGGATTGAAGAAAATAATAAATATGGTAGGTACAATGTAATACTACGTGTCACTTACTGGAAAATAGTAAAAAAATTATTACCAGAGCTAATTGTATAGATGATGAAGAATTTTATCTACTAGTTCGCAAAGGTGTGTTCCTTTGAGTATGTTGATATTTGGTATGAATTAAGTTAGACCAGCCTCCTCCCAAAGAAGCATTTTACAGTCACCTTAATAATGAAGGAATCAATGATGCGAGTTTTACACGTGAGGTCAATGTTTGGAACAAATTTAATATTAAATCGTTGGGTGAATACTCAGATTTTTATCTAACAACGGATGTTTTTCAGAAATTGGTTATATAATCGACTGCGATTTAGACTATCCTATATAATTATAGGTAAGTTACAGTGATCTACCACTGGCACTGGAACATATGGTTCTACCTGTATCTGATTCAAATTCCAAAATTTAACAAATTATTGCTTACGTTGTATCTAACACACGCACACACGCACACTCGCACACACGCACACACAAACACACGCACACACGGACACACGCACACACGCAGACACGCACACACGCAGCAATTAGACTTGGTTCTAGCATGAGGCTGTATTTATACGTTTTAAGGGTCCCTGAAATAATTTGAGTTGACGTGTGAATGTTTGCTGAGAGATTGAACAAAATTGCGGTCAGTGTAAGCCCGATTGCATTGAAATTTTGATTATAGGATCATCTTGCATAGTAGTAGATGATCTGTAATATCCATTTTTGGGAATACTGTGAGTGGTTAATAAAAGGCTCATTAAACCGCATTTAGTAACAACTAACAAAGTAATAAGTGGCCTCAACGTAGGGAAAGTTGATATAATTTGCAATGGGTATTCATTTTCACTCTCTTATAAAAAATCATGCAGGCAATTTAAAGAAAATTTATGAGACAAAAAGCTAATGTACACATTGTAACAACCAACCCAGTAGGTAAGTTTGGAAAGTTTTGGAATAACACATTTTTAAGGTCCCACATTCTCAAGGTCTCGCACTGTCAAGGTCATTCGCATTCATACTTTCTGAAGGTCACACAAGTAGAAAGTGACATGGGTGTCCCAGTTGTGCAAGCCCACACTTGGGATTGTTCTTACGAAACGTGTCAACTTAAAAAACACGATCCTTTGATACCACACTCAAATTTTTTAACGCTAACTCTAATCATGATAGAATATGGTATTGTTAATGTATTTATTTGCTTTATAAACAAAGACAGCTTGATTGGTACAAATATACTACGTTTATTACATGTAGCTATTTAGATACATTACTTGCTTTAGGAATAAAACAATAAGATTTAGTGCAAAAAGTCCTCTTCACCTCTGTTTCATTACATCTGCCCTTGTGGCGGATTATCAGATGCTTTCCATTGGTTTATTCTAACTCCACACATGAAGCATTCAACTGTTGTCGTCGGTAGATGTGGGAATGGATCCTGTTGCAGCAAGCTATGAAGGTGAATGAACTGTAAAAGAAAGAAAAAAAATTAGACCTATATATTAATTGCTGTTGTAGAAAAAAAGGAATGACATGAACAAATCAAAAGTAAAAAATTGCAGAAACGTAAATAAGGAAAAATTTATATAGGTAGAAAAAGCACAATCAAAGAGATAAAAATTAAACATTAAATTCAAACGTGTGATTTTATTACTTCGATTACAGAATAATACGAGTTCGAGAGAGACAGTGAATGGTGAATTGACAAATGTTCTGAGATCGAGCAATTGTGAAAAAATATTTGTAACGTATAAACAAGCGAAATTTTAATATAAAAAACGTTCACGGTAGAAAGAAAAGTAAAAAATAAATTGAAAGTATACAATTTTTATAAGGATTTAGTATTGTAAAGCTTGTTTACTTTAGACTTTAGCTATTTTTTTAGTTTGCCCGGCTGTAGCTTAGTCAGAGAAGGGAGCAGGTTCGGGGAATAGTTGTGACAACTACATGATCTTAACAAACACACTGATTCGTTTTAACTGTTTGTTATTTCTTATATTATTCGTACATATCTAACTAAATATACTTTGTATTGAAGATAAATTCTAAACGAAGTAAATCAAACAAAAAAACTACCTGGACTATCTCTGGCGCATCGTGCGGCCTTCGTACCTGGCGTTGCACCTTCCTGGCGTAGTTTTAACCCCTGTGGATTGGATAATTAGTAACAAAGACAGACGAGTAAATACTCAAGTATTATTGTCATTCAAACAGGTACTCTTTTTTTTTAATGATTCACTACTTAGCGCTCTTTATATATTTGGGTAATTTCCGTAACGCGGGGGTTAATTACTACTCGAAATCAAAATCAAACGTTTTAAGAATTTACGTTAACGACATCTGTACGTATGAAGAAATTTATATAAATTTATTCCGAGAAGAACACAATAGGGACTGATAACCTTACTCGTATTTATGAGGGCAATGGGTCATTATTTTCTACGAAACGAATTTAGTTTACTAGGACAAGCTGTTCTTTCCCGATTTTATTTATGAATAAAATAAAATACTATTTTTACGGAGTTTTGTTTTTAACTTCTAGGAAGTGCAATAAATTTGTATCTATCTTAAAACATATAATAGAGGTTTTATATTTTATTTGCAACTACGATTCATTTTTATCGCTTCAAAGAAAATATACAGGAACGGGAGTACTTTTGAGAATTAGATTGGAACTTCTAATTTTCGGGACTTATCAAAAATAGTTTATATTAGTGGAACTTGATTATTCCTTCAGGAAGCGGGTTGTAATACTTTATTCAGTATTTTAGATACGAAACATAGGATATTTGTATTAAGGACAATGACTGCTTTAATTATTTATCTGGACAAGAAAATAGATTGTTCGTGCATAATGCCTAGAATACAAGATTTATTTTTACGGAAACAGGACTTTCTGGAGATTATTATGCGATTGTCTGCCTGCAGGTCGGCTGGTCTCTCAGCTCGTTTGTGTATATGTTAGGTACTTGGTGGCTGGATAGGTTAATTAATTAAACGGGCATACACCCTTTGGTTAATTATACGGATGCTAGACTGAACAGGCGTACACCTTTCAGACGAGGTAGGAAAATATCTACACAGACATACACCTTGCTTATATTCCGGAAGAATACTTTTCAGGCGACAATCTAAAAGCAAAGAGTAGGATTTTGTGTACTAGAAGTGTTTGTTTACGCAGGGCACACACCTGAGTAAGTGTATAGTGTACAGGTCTGATGGTGTTTTGCAGACGGTATCGATTAATAATCTGCCAAGGCCGAAAAGAAGTTCTGATTAATATCATCGAAAAGTTATGTCACCCCTGAATGGGTTGGCAGGGTAGAAATAACGGCTTCTGGTTCCAACCAGGTCGGAATGGAAGTCAGGATGGAAGGCAGGATTGAAGTGATCGAAATGATGGATGATGATAAGATAATTGATTTAGTGTCCCGCTTACGCTGATATAGTCAGCGATCTAACCTGATTGGGTGAGATAATGGAGGAGGCACTTTGGTGGGGTCTTGCCTCTAAATCTAAAACGATTTATAACTACGGCAGAAGGGGAAACAATTAGTTATTGTAATGAAGAGGAATTTTTTAAACGAAACAAATGGATAAATTAAATAATTAATTTAAAGGTTTGCGTAAGGATACTGGGATCTTTACATAATTTAAATTATAAATTGGATTACCACCTAACAAATAGTAACGGTATTACACTTTCACCAATTCATTACTCGGTATCCTATATATAAACAGGTTTTTAAAATTCACAAAAATGATTTGTTAGAAAAGTTTATAAAACCACCTGAATGTATTCAATAAATATAAATTACTATTAATATGCAAACAAAAAATTTTTTTGTAGTAAACTGGCTTCTTAACACATCATTAAAATAAAATGTTCACTTAGAACGTATGTTTAACATTTATTGTTTTGGATACATTAATACAGGAATAATATAAATTTTGTTTAAAAATTGTCAACTTTTGAAACCAATATGTGACATAAAAATTATCTACTTTTAAGTGGCGAAGGATATAAAAAGATTTAAATTTAATTTAGCATTATTCCAATTTTCAGATAATTAAACACGTTGAAGGACAACGACGTCATACAGCGTCAGTAAGACAATTCATTCTGTGACAGAACGCCGTACGACGTCTTTTCCTTTACTGCCCGAAAAAGATACAACGTTGATCGGCGTCCTACATTCAATATAATATTCATTCGTTTTCGTTGTTACTATCACAAACCTTTAGGGTCACACCAGTGTCACTTTTCAAGGGATTATGTGCGTTTCTTCTCCCTCATGTAAATTACTTAGCTTCTCCTACCCACTTTTATCAGAACGCCGGCGGCGCCGTACTGACCAGTATGTTTTAATGCTCACAAGTTATTGTGTCAAGTTAGGTTAAGAACCGTAATTGGCTTGTGTTTTCTTCGCAAAAACTGCTTATTGCTTTGCTTATTAGCATCTAGTGCAAGTATATAATATATTCTGTATAACATAAATAATAATTGGCGACATAAACAAAGAACATATCTCACCGTACATTTGTGTTTTACTTATTTTGTAGATAGGAGACCTTTATGAAAAAGAATAAAGTGGGTTGCCATAAAGTATGATGAGTTGTTGGTTGAAGAAAAACAGGATCCTTATCATGACTGTGATGGTGAATTCGGTACGGATGAGAATTATGAGCCCGATGAAGCTTCTGAGTTAGAATCAGGAGGTGGAACTGATGAGGAATTATTGAACGAGTCCGAAGAAAAAAGTCAAGCTGCTGATGAATCACGAATTGCAGATAATGATGATGATTCTGAATGGGGGATACAAATTTGATGATGCCGACTGTGTGCTTAAGTTGGAGATCGATGCTGCGGCAACACTGATCGAAGTGTTTGAAAAACTCTTTACGCCTGAAATACTACAGTATATTGTGGATTGTTCCAATGAATATGGAAAATGTTTGACAACAACAAATAGACCAAAAACAAGGCACAGCAGGTGTGCAATTTTTCATCTCATATCCATTGACGAAATGAAATCTTTTTTGGGACTTTGCCTACTTCAAGGTGAACTTTCGACAACTAATATGCGACGCTACTTTTCATATTCCAACGTCCTTTATTTTCATCCGATATTTCATCGTTATGTCAGCTAGAAGGTTTGAAGCCATTCTTAGTGTATTTGGTTGTTCTCTGCTAAAAAACAAAAGGAAAAGGTACAACCTCTCATTCATAAGCATTTAACTGAATTTCAGCATGCATATAATCCTCCGAAAGAACTATATACAGAATGAGTCAGCGAAAAGTTTCATATTCGATTATCTGCCACATAATTGATTTTACCGAAAAAAGCCGGGACAGGTCGATTTCTGTTTTATGAGGAGCACATCTTCACGTAAGCGTCATTCCCATTTGTTATTAGTCAGGGGGGGGGGGAGGTTCACTTAAAAATCTTAAGTGGAAATACGCCACTTGTGACCCATAATTGGAAAGCTGTCGTCATGGGGAATACGCCACACTTTTATTTTTTTAGAACCCGATGACATTTGTATCTTCTATAACCATGCAAAGCTTTTTACTAATAAATTTTTAACGAAATCTTAATTGCTTATAATAATCGGCTTCGGTGTCAAATTTCTCGAGTTGACAACATCTGATGGGTATCTACCAAATATGAAAATACACAGTGTTGCTGAAGATAAGATCAAAACGGATGGCAGCAAAACAGAAGCTCTTGTACTTCGAATAATGAGACTTTATTTAAAGAAAGGGCACGAACTGTATATGGATAATTATTATAACAATGTACAACTTTAGGAACAACCTTTAGAATATAAAACTCACACTGTTGGCGGTCTCAGAACTAATAGAAAAGGTAATCCGAAGCCATTAATGAAGCAAAAAATTGAAAAACGCGAGCACTACTTGCTCCGAAAAAACAGTTTATGTCAGCAAATGGAAAGAGCAACGTGCTCATTATTACAAACAAAAGTCTTCCTGGCATGATATAAGTGAAAAATAGATTTGGCAAGGGAGAAATGAAGCCAGATGAGGTCTTGACTTACAGTGGTAATGACATATGTTACCAAATGACTTCAACTTATTCCACTTTGCGTAAAACCATAAGATGGTATAAAAAAGTCATAACCACGTGGAACGCGTTTTACCTTTACAGTAAATATTAAAAATCGGATCCACGAATCTACCGCTTCGTTCAGTTTAGAGATGAACTTACAAAATCACTTATACAGATTTCGCCTGATTTAGAAAGGAATTGTTTGTTAGTGTGAAAAGATAATGGCATCAGGCGTACATCACAATCTGTCCTAACCGACACTTTTCCTGACGATATTCCAGGCCATTGGACTGTAAAAATTTCTGGTACTCCTGGAGCAAAATCCCAAAAAGCCATTATTTCTAAAGTGTCCATTACGTACTAAAAAAGGTAAGCGAAAAGAAACCAGTTTCTACTGCAAAGGTTGTTGGCTAAGCCATCTCTTTGTCCCTACTATTTTGAAGAGTGCCATCAACATCAACTAGAATATTTGTAAAACTCTTAGTTCTATAAGTATACTTCCACGCCCATGGCTACAAATTTTAGCTACTTAACAGTTTGGGTAATAACTAGGAGATTTTGTGCCTTATGCTCAGTCGTAGATCAAAGTGGGCCAGGTTTACAACGTTATCGATTTGCCTTATTAACCAAAAAATATTTACCTGTACCTAGATATGTTCGCTTTAAAATCAGGGTTGCTTCTTCCTGAAACTAATTGTTAAATACTCGGACGCCAACTTGTTTTTAAATATGGAGTAAACAAGTAAACCATTATACAATAAAGTTAAAAGAAAATTTCTACAATAACAAATTTTATTACACACCTATATTTAATTATAAACGGAAATACCTTAATGCTAATGTTAGTAACGTTATAACCTAATGAATAATTAATATTATGAGTAATTAATGGAATCAGAATACCTTATCCTTGGTTGCGCTGTAGATAACGAAATGTCTGCATGTTGGGTCAGCGTTTTGGAAATTTTTGCGTAATATTACTTCAGGGTTAAAATAAATCTGAATTTGTATGCTTTATAATTCCCAAATGAATACATTTGCAGGATTAAGGGGTTTTAGAATTCCACTTCTCATTAACGAATGTGATCACCTCATTCTTAATTGATCGTACTAATACCGTAAATTGGATTAACGGTAAAATAATTAATTGCGTAGATTTGTATAAACGTGTGAAAAGTAACAGTAAAGGTGAAGTTAAAGTAAAAATTAAAAAAATAAAAAGTGAAAGTAAAAGTAAAAGTGAAAGTGCTTGAAATACAAACGTCTCAAACATTGTAAAATAACTTCAAATAAACCACCGTAAAATTTACAGCACTTTTAATAAAAAATATTTAACAGAGCAAAACTAGATGCTCTACTACCTTTCAGTATCGCACAAAAAACGACGCTCCCAAAAGGTCTTTGCGCATGAACATCTCTGAAACTGAATATGCAAACGATATGCGTGGAAGGCTTCTCTTTAAATAAGTACATTATGTTTATGCAGCTATAATATGCAGCACACATTGCACGAAATGCACGTTAGTTGCCTACAGAGAGGTGAATTATTAACAACACGTTCGAAGTTTGTTACATATTGTTTCAGTTGTTTTGTCCTGTATTTTTTCTTCAAATAGATAACTAATAAATAGGAGTCATGTTTAACTTTAATACAGTAAGTAAATAACGACATCGATCAGCGTCCTTGCAACTTTTAATGAGAAATCCATATAAAAACTGACAGGACGTCAATCGGTGTCAATTTCCTAAAATTTTCCAAAACTAAAAAACACATTTTTTTAAGAGTTCTTTAATCAATAACATCCATATTTTCTATATTAATCCACGAATTCCCCCCAAAAAAAATGGCAGTGCCACAAAACGAATTTTCTGCATATGCCTACTGCCCTTCAACTTAATAAAATTATTTAAATGTTTGAAACTAAAGAATATTTTAGCAATTAAATTCTGCATTCAAGAATGCGTAATAATTATCTTAATTCATAAGAGATTGAAATAAAAAAAAGTAGTTTTAACTCGAACGTAATTATGCAAGAAAAATGAATACATAATGACTTTAAAAACACCTTCTGAGTGTATGAATGAAGCAAATGACACAAAGGAATTTTTAATATTGCATTGAAGATGATTTTATATTAAGCTATTTTTGATCAATAATGAAAAAAAAATACAGTAAGCCTACATTTTCAGTGCGTATAATCCTCATGTAAAATAAACCAATTACAATTCACCAATTAAAAATTATTATTAATTTTATTAAATACGTAAATAAAAAGTTTACCTCGAGTAGGATTTGAACCCATAACCTGTAAATTTAACACTTCACCAATTTTTACACTTGCACTTGTTATTTATAAGTTTTGTTATGAACGAATAAGTTCAAAAGTAAATATGCAACTAAAAATTATTATTATTAGGTTATTTTTTCCTTCTAAATGTAATTTTCTTAGAAATATTAATGCTTTTGTTATATCCTAATTTGTATTTATTCAGCTTTTTTAATCTATAAACTGAGAAAATTGTTTTAAATATAATTTATTTTATACAAACAGGTGTTTCAATTCTAATTTATCTTTCTTAAATAATCAACTAATAGGAACGGGGAGCAAGTAAAGAAAAAAACGTTTGCGTTTGCGTTTGCGTTTGCGTTTGCGTTTGCGTTTGCGTTTGCGTTTGCGTTTGCGTTTACGTTTACGTTTACGTTTACGTTTACGCTTGCGCTTGCGCTTACGCTTACGTTTACGCTTACGCTTACGCTTACGCTTACGCTTACGCGTACGTTTACGCGTACGTTCACGTTCACGTTCACGTTCACGTTCACGTTCACGTTCACGTTCACGTTCACGTTCACGTTCACGTTCACGTTCACGTTCACTTTCACTTTCACGTTTACGTTTACGTTTACGTTTACGTTTACGTTTACGTTTACGTTTACGTTTACGTTTACAGTTTACAATTTACGTTTACGTTTACGCTTACGTTTACGCTTACGCTTACGCTTACGCGTACGTTTACGCGTACGCGTACGTTCACGTTCACGTTCACGTTCACGTTCACGTTCACGTTCACGTTCACGTTCACGTTCACGTTCACGTTCACGTTCACGTTCACGTTCACGTTCACGTTCACGTTCACGTTCACGTTCACGTTCACTTTCACTTTCACGTTTACGTTTACGTTTACGTTTACGTTTACGTTTACGTTTACGTTTACGTTTACGTTTACGTTTACGTTTACGTTTACAGTTTACGTTTACGTTTACGTTTACGTTTACGTTTACGTTTACGTTTACGTTTACGTTTACGTTTACGTTTACGTTTATGTTTAGGTTTACGTTTACGTTTACGTTTATTCTCAATCAAATCAAACTCAGTCAAATACATAAACAGATTTTTAATTACATGAGGGCGCGCATTACCCTGTTGGAAAATGGGATTTTCCAGCACCTAAAGATATGGAAGCGCAACGGGTTTTAGCACATTGGCAATATAGCCAGCGGCGTTTAAGTTGCCATCAATGAATACCAAGGGTGATCTGCTACCGTAACATATTGCACCCCATCATCACTCCTTGTGTGAGGGCTGTGTTGCGTTCCACAAAAATGTTGGATTTTTACGTTCTCCACGCATCCGCCTGACCCTCGTACGACCATCGTCGGCCCACAAGCAAAATTGGGAACCGTCACTAAACACAATTCGATGCCATTCTTGCGCCCAATGAGCTCTTTCGTTGCTCTATTCTAGCCTGCGTAGACGGTGAAGTGGTGTAAGAGGAAGACATAAAAATGGACGATATGAACACAGCCCATAAGACCTTATCCGGCGATAAACAGATGACATTGACATTCTGGGTCCTACACCTCTCATCCAATCATTTGCAATCGATCGAGTTATTGAAAATCTGTCTCTTGTGACCAAAAGTCTTAAGCGTCGTTCTTTGCGACCTGTGGTCCTGCAGGGACGTCCAGATCCAGCGCGACGTTGTTGCACCTCGGACCATTTGGACCAACATCTCAATACCGTTGTAACATTTCGGTTTACACGACGAGCAATTTCTCTAAGCGAAAGTCCGGCCTCTCTCATGCCAATAATACGGCCACGTTCAAATCAGTCAATTGGGTTGATGTTGACGTACTCTTGGCATTGTTCCCAAGTTCAAAACGAAATTGTGAACAAACAATTTGCAAAATTGACAGTTAATTACAAACTGATTGGTTTATTTCTTCAAATTTATTGTTACTAAGTGCAAAGGAAAAAACAAAAAAAAAACTACTAGCTAGATTTTATTCAAATTTTAATCGTTTCTTTGTTCTAATGAAAGACCAGCGTTGACGAAAATTTCAATAAAATCGTTCAACAAATTCTAGGTGTTGTAATTTTTATGGAAGTCAGTATACATAAACAGATCTTTAATTACAGGTGGATTTTCAATTCGCAAAGTAATGTAGAAATAAATTCAAGATAAAGTACTTGAAATTTAAAATTTGAAATAGTATTATAATGAGGGTTCGGATTTCACCTCGTAAGACAGCCATAGGACTCCGAAACTAGTTCTCGGGCCTTCACCCCCTGTTCAGGCCCCCTTATTAATTATAAGTAGGTTACTAATTAAACGTAGTATATCAAATCAATCAAACCCTAGCAATCAATCAACCAAATCGATTAATGGTGGCCATTTTTTGTTTTTAATTAAGAGTCATAATTAAAAAATCAATTAATCAATCAATCAAAGTATTCTCAATCAAATCAAACTCAATCAAATACATAAACAGATTTTTAATGACAGGTCAATTTTCAACGCGCCAAGTAATATAGAAATAAATTCAAGATTAAAGTACTTAACAGTTTTCCCCAGTCATTAATGTAATTAATTTTTGGATTTCCCCCGGTTATGTAACCGCAATAACAACCTTTCACACTATTCAAATACGTCTAACGTGTTTGGAAAAACCCACTAACTAGCGAATTACATAAAAGGTAAACAAGTTGACCTTTATTTCCAATTTTGATAATACACTTCATCTTTTATATAAATTTTGTTTTGAGAAACTGTTATGGCGGGGAATTTGAAATAGTACGTGACCGCATAGGGCTCCTGAATCCTTGGCAGGTCGTAGAAACTGTTTTCAAAACAACGTCAGACTTGCGTCTTGTTTTCTGTATCTAGCTTCCTTTAGCTGGAACAAGTTTTAAGCTAGAATCACACGTTACAGTCACGCTAACTCGAAATTAAAGCCGCTACAGCACTAAAATTATTTTTATTTATTGGAGTAGAATTGTAGGAGAACAAGCATTATACAATAACTTGATTATTTCATCATTTATAATTAAACATGTAGTGATTTAGAAAATCGATCAAAGGAATCAAAATACTCCACATTACCATTCTCGTCAATGTAGATGGCAGTCCAATGTTGGCCTGGTTTGATTGATGGATCCGTGTTCATAATAATTGCACACGGTCTAGATGTGTGCCGCGGTAACTGATTAGAAGCACATATAAGTCGAAACACATTCTTGTGGCTGGGGATTAATTTCAAACATCTCAACACTTGTACCGCACACATCTTTGGCGTTGGCATGCGTCCAATCCTGCAATAGTAATGCGTTTTCCAGAGCACACATAAGCACCTCGATGTTATACCCCTTTGTTCCCTTTTTCAATTTTTTAATCGACGTACAACCAATCTCGTCCAGGTTTAGTATTGGTTTGTAAAGAAATCTTAAAAACTGTTGTTTTTCACTACCCTTAACGTGAATTTTGTTAAAAGCCAGAAATGCTCTTATCAGCTGCTCTTGGAAATCGCTGTACGGTATATAGCCCTATCGCCATTTCAGTCCGTGATATTTATTCTCTAAATATCTTATCTGTCTTGAGATGGGTTTTCATATAAAATAATTTGGAGGTTGTTTTACCAGTATTAGCAATAAAGGGCCATGATCTGTAACCACGGCATTCTTTCGGTATGAATTCATTGTTAACACCTCTAAATCCTTGTACGTCCAAGTAGGTGTCCATATTCTTTCAACTGCTGATGTACACGGAAGCCTGTGATCTATAGTTACTCCTTTTAACAGGTAAAATCTACGATGACATTCCGATGTTTATCTATCTCGATCACATTATCGAATTCAGCATACACCAAACAGTTAACGGTTTCAGCGATAGCTCTTCAAATCCGACTTTCAGCCGCAGAGAACCGTTTCTAACTAAATTCCTGTGATAACATTTGCAGACAAGTCAGGAGTAGGTCAAAGGTCAATAAACAGTAGCCGTTGGGGTAATCGCTTCTCGATATATCGTTACCCCTATTCAAAAAATGAATACCTACCTGAGAATAAGGTGTGATACGGCCTTACATATAAACCATTAGCTGTAAAGTCTGGTTATAAGCCCTTCAAAGGAATTTGCTGGCGGTCAATATATAACATTTAGTTAATATTTCTGTGATGAAAATTGAACGGATTTGAGGCGTAATCACCATTGAAGGCTTAATTTGTTACAAAATCGTTTAGGTAACTGACCCAGGAAAACATTTCAATGATTTTTGCTGTATGACCGCAGGTATAGTTAACACTTCTGCATCTGTCCTCGTAACAGGGTATTTTCCTGTAGTTGTTTCTAAAGCTTTAGTGTGCGCAATTGGAATGGTGGGATTGATCCTCATGCGCCCATAATTTTCATCTTGTAATTTGAACCGTGCGCCGACATTAGACTAAAGGTCGTACAAATTTAGCTAACTGAACACCGCTTATAAGAAACTTTCCTTGATTAAACAAATCCGAGTGTACGTGACCAATCATCTCAATTGTTTGCTGGTCGCTATAAGTTCTTGACATTTTGAGAAAGCGTTATTTGCGTGTCCCGGCGTATTTATCTACCCGACTGTATCATTGTGCCATAATGTGCAACCTAGAAGAAGTCTTGGCTTCGTTTCCATAGCTTAACAGCGTCTCAATACATAAGCGGTAGGCATAGGTGTTGTTTGGTTGTAACACCACGTTCTGATTTAAGTAAACCTCCACTTGTGAGCAAAAGTGAATGCATTCAATTGTTTACCGGTGCTGCAACATCCGCGTCAGTAAGAGCTATATCGTCTTACTTTAGAACTTTAGCTGTGATGTATAACATGGTCTGACTTAAATCTGTGTAATCGTTTCCATTTCCGGGCACTAGAAATTCAATTGGGGAGCTGATAAGGGTTTGTAAAATATGCATTCACAACTCTCGATGCTTGTGTGCGAAAAAACAACATCTTTATGATTCTGGAATCATAGCTTTTTGAAGTAAGTTTACTATACACATAAGTGGAGATAAAACATCGGCCATTATTTGCGGTTCAAGGATGTCGCAATAAACAAACATCTGCGTTGGTAAACCTATCCATATACTAGCGGAATGCGGTGGTATTGATTCCATAGCTATGTTTTGATACGAACTGTAAAGCTGTAAGGTAGTGAGAATCCAAATAAGGAGAGCGGGTGGTTTAATTTCGTAGTGACGCGCTTAGTTAGATTATGGTATTCGATTGTCAACAATTTACTTATTAGCTCGTGGTTATTCCACACTTACAAAACGTTTTCATCGTTTACAGCCGCAGGGGTCATCTTTATACTTGAATGAGGGGTATTGTTGTAAGCAGTTTTTGGAGAACATCAATATACCTGTAGGAGTTTTTGTATGTGAAGTAACGCCACATCTTTGTTTTCAATGTTTTATTAAATCTTTCAACTACAGATGCTTTTACATCGGGGTTATTCGTTACATAGAAATTGATATTTTGTTTCTTGAAAAAGTTTTGTACACTGCCCGCCACAAACTCTTTACCTTTATCCGTCTGTAGATTTGCCGATGTATTGTCACACTCCTTAAAAATATCGGTGAACGCTTCAAATACAGATGTGGCTATCTTCGTTTTAAAAGCTTCCGCCCAGACCCTCTTGCTAAACTCATCAACAATCGTTAGTATGTAATTGTAGCCACTATTGTGTTTACTTAAAGTTCGCATATCGCAATGATCCGCTTGCCATAACTTGTAAAGGTTGTCATACAAATAGTAAGACAAAACACAGTGACGTAACTGTTGCCAATGATAGTAACAAACTGGTTGCAAAGCGGGAAGAGCAAGATGTTCATCAAGTTTAATAACGGACTGGGTCACACATTTTCTTATGTAATTCACTTTCTGTCTACCCTTGACATAGATAGTATCTGTTGGATGAATCAGCCGACTGAGAATGTTTTGAAATTGGTGTGATGATGTGTACCACTCTTTCCATTTTATGCAGTGTTGGTTATGCATTAACCAAGTGGCTTAACGACGACTTTCCGCATCTAACGTTTGTCATGGATACTGTGTTTTAAACACATATTCCGTTAAAAATTGCGAACTATTTCGGTGTAAAAGCTTTCCAAATTTTAAGCTGTTGTACACTTACTATGACGGGTATCATAATACAGCTGTCTTACTGCTTTGGTTAACGCGTTGTACGTAACTAAACTATCGTGGAGTATAACACAGTATGCTGTCGCATTGGCAGGTATAGTGGCGGAATTTTCGAATTCTTTACGAAGTACCACTGCTTTAGAGCTTTTTGATTTGAGCAGTCTACCACAATCAATGGTGCTACTGTCGTAAATTGATTAAGTGTGAGTAATGGTTGTCCATCTCTATGATAGTATAACATTCAGGGGCGGATCCAGACTTCAGATTAGGAGGGGGGGCATGGATTGATTTTTGCTTCGGGGGGGGGGGGGGGTATTGCCCAACTGAATATAAAAAAAATTTTATTCGCTCATATTATATTACATTCCTGCTTTAAATGATCTTTCGAATCACAATATATCGCATTGACACATTTAACCATATTAAAACATCTTTAGAAATTTAGAATCACATTAAATTCTACGATAGGATAGAATACAACATTACAACAATTATTGAATTAGAAGTTGATTTAGACTTATTTACTAAGTGCAAATGTCGATAGTCCCATAGTTGACTACGTCTGAAATAGGATAGCTCTCCCATCTGTGGGTCGAAACAATTAATACCAACAAAATATTCATTATTGGCTATTTAATTAATAGAATAATAAATCAAATAATAGTTCTTAATCATCTTTCTTAGAATCTCAAGTTCTTAGATAACATTTTATATTTAATTTAATTCGTTTAACAAATTGAGTTTCGTAAATCCGTAAATTATGTATCTAAACTATTAACTATTAAAAATGTTCATTGGTTAGGGGGGTCATGACTCCCATGACCCCCCCTGAATCCGCACCTGATGATATTTGAAATTTTGCAATAGCCTTTCCAATATTTTTATCTATGTTAACTTTTAATGCTTCCTCCGCCACAGTTGAAATTACTGCGCCGGTATCAATCTTAGTGACAATTAAAACCTATATATACATAGATATATATATATATATATATATATATATATATATATATATATACAGATTGTGGTTTAGTACTATAATGAATGGGATCCGTTTCACTCTGCAAGATATAGAAAAAAAATTATGACAGCACTTTTAACAAAAAACAATACTGTAAATATAGTGCCCTACCAAAAGGGGGTTGTAAATATTGGTCCATCTAGTTGTGGAAAAACAAATGTTATGATTACCTTTTTTGAACATTCTAATGGTTTACGTTTTGAAAATGTCTATGTAATGTGATAATAGTGATGTTATATCCCCTAGTGATTCCCATAAGAATAAAATGATAATTATTGATGATGTAGCATGCCATAAACAAAATGGAATTAGAGATCAATTCTGTTTTGGCAGGCACCAAAATAATGATTGTTTGTATCTGTGCCAGACGTATTGATCTATTCCAAAACAACTTATACGTGATAATGCGAATTTATTTAAGCATGTATATAAAGATTACGTTAATGCAGATATGCCATTTGATAGATTTAAAGACTTGTGTTTCTGTTGCTGGGGTGATAAATTCGGATTTTCATGATTTTATAAAGAAAGTGACGTTAATGCGGGTCGTCTGTTACATTACAGTATAAATACTTTAATATTAGTGTAAACATGCGGTGGTATTGGAGGAGCGCTTAGTACCAGACATTTTACGTGCTCGCAAGATTGTGCAACAGAAATATGTTAGTTTAAAAGATGATACTGCTCTTACTGAATGTGCCATGGAAACACACTTTAAACCTACAGCACAACCATTAGAACAACTGATTACTAAAAAAGATTCTTCTCTCATCAAAGCTGAACCGTTTACAACAGAATTCGGAAAATCTGAGCCCACTGCACATGAAAATGAAGCATTTTTACATCATACACCTAAAACCTCTGGAATACGGAAAGCACCAAGTACTCTTGTTGCCAGCACCATTCCAAAAGCAACAGAAGAAACTGGAATTGCTGATTCCACTCATAACGACTAGGTTAAGATTCCTACTTTACAACAATTGACGTCAGAACTGTTAGCTGCTGGATGTCAACCGTCTTTTGAAGAGTACCTTAATCGGTATGAGGGATTGGCGAAATATTATGTCGAAGGTATATTTAGAGATTCCGAAGACGAGTATAACTTAACATACGGCGTACACTTTATTCCCGAAGAAGAGACATTTTTATTGGTGATGCTGAACTAGATCTTGTTGGACAGAATTTTCCTAATGGATCATTTTTGAACTAGATGGAACTCCGGAATTGTATGAACTACCATTCAAAAAAGTGCCCACGGGATAAGAAAAGAGTGATCTGCAGCAATACAATGACATTTTGCGTCGCACAAATGCTGCAGCGGCGTAGTTACATCCCAGACTACCAAATCCAAGAAACTAATCTTAAAAAATATATTGAGATCATTAAACCATTACTTCAAACTGGAAAACGTTCTGCTACATGATTCTGCCACAAGATTGGGAATAACTTCTATCTCCAAAAGAGAAGGTGGAACTACTGCGATATAATAACAAAGCAATTGAGTTTGTACCTTGGAATAATGCAAATCAACTGGATCTGAGCCCAAATCAATTAGGATCAATGTCGGCGAGGAACACTAGCAATCACAACGAAATTATATATATATATATATATATATATATGTGTGTGTGTGTGTGTGTGTGTGTGTGTTTGTTTGTGGGCGAACGGGCGGGCGGGCGCACGCGCGCGTGCGTGCGTGCGTGCGTGCGTGCGTGCATGTGTGTGTCTATAATTTACAGAAAACGTGAAGCAAAAGTAATAAAGCAAATCTATGGCTATAAACCTGTTCCTATATTCATATCCAGGACTGATACCAATAGATAAATTTGGTAAATAGATTCACGATCATAGTGATGTCACGAAACCAGGTGATTTATATTATGAAGCTTATTTTACCTTACAAGATATATTGCATAAGAAGACAGTAGATATTCCATTGGGCATAGATGGCAAATATTTGTTTCCTTATACAGAGGGTACAGTAGTGCATACTATATACCTCGAGTTCTTCATCTTCAAGTGGATGCTCTACTATATACGTTTCGGAGTAGCAACCTCAAGTGTGACCTTGCACAAGTGAAACACCTATGTGATCTTCCACTTGTGTAACCTTCAGTAAGTAGAGTACGCGAATGACCTTGATAGTGCGGGACCTTCAGAATGTGCGACCTTGGTAAAGTAGGGCTCACGAATGGTCTTGCTATTGTGTAACGTTGACACTGTGGGAACTTGGGAATGTGGTACCTTGAAAATGTGCTGTTGCAAAACTCTCCAAACTTACCTACTGACCCTGGTATCCCCTATAGAAGTACTTTTAGAAAGGAAGGAGACAACTGCGTTGCAACAAGTTCAATTTGAGCTTGGCTTAATTAAACCGCATGTTCTGATGTTAGAAATGTGCACAAACTATATGTGTGCGATGTTCTGAATGAGACAATCTATATGTGTATTTAAAATTAAATACAAGTTCTAAGGGAAATATTAAAATACAGCTAGAAAAATATGAAAGTTTTTTACGAAGTCAAATAACAAGTACTGTAACAAATCAACACTTAATTTTTATACTATGACTTGGAATCTAATTCGGAAAAAGGACGTGCGTTGTTTTATTTTGTTATCCTTGGCTTACCACTCATAGATACATTGAATGGATTTAATACATTTATATTCTTCGAGAAAATAATATTTGGAACTGATCAAGCTGTACAAAGTTGAAGAATAGTAAAGCTAAAATATGGATAGGCAAAGCTTGAGGAAAGATTGTGTGATTGCGTGGAAAAGTACTGGTCGATTAGAAAAGTGCCATTACTGTTACGCTGTATAACGGTAAAGTAGTAAAAATGATTGTAAAAACTAGAGAAGGATAAGTTTATTAGTGTACCTGGTGAGGTATTTTATACCCTTTTGATTGATAAGAGTACGTGCAATAGCACAAAGTAAGATTTAGGATATTCAAGATGGCTTCATACCACAAGGGATATCTGTGGATCTCTGTAGCAGGTGATTAAATTAAATATGAAGACGACGCTGTACCGTGCGTTAGTAGACTTAAAGAAAGCCGAGTGAATAAGGGCAAGCTCAAAATAAGGAATGAGTAAATGGTAGGTACACGAACAGTACATGACAATAATTGGACACATGTGCCAAGGTAATAAGGGACTTGAGTAAATACTTTAAAATAAATCAAGGCATTAGACAAGACTGTGTGATGGTTTAAGGGCTAGTGACGTGACTGTATAAGTTGTGCTTACACTGCTGATACAGTTTTACGAAGTGAAAATATGAGGAGTTTTGAATATTGCTGAGGAATCTTGATGAACTCTATGAGAGAATGGCTCTAAAGGTTGATGTGGGAAAAACTGAGGTGGTAGTGTTTAATCGTGAATATGAAAAATAGAGAAGCGTGTTTACTTTGCATGATGAGAATGTAGAACAAGTTGGTGAGTGTATTTGAGTAGAATGTTTACTGGGCTTGGTAGAATAGATGGTGAAATTGAGCGGCATGTCATTGTAGGAAAAAAAGTGATTGGTATTGTACCGACTATAATGAAAGGTTAGAGTATGAGCATCGCTGCGAAATGAACGATTGTTCCATCGGTATGTAAAAGACGATAGCGGATGTATGAAAAAAGTGCACTCTGTGCAAATTGAACGCAAAACGATTAACGAAACAGATAAATGCGCGTAAAGTTAGAAATAAAACGTGACAGTGGTGGTTGAATGCAGTACGATTAACCAATGAAAGATGCATAGTTTTAGGAATAAAAGTATACGTCAGAATCAATGCATAAGACTAGTATGGGTATGTATGTACGTAGGCATGTTGTAGGATTCCTTTATTTGACAACATTATAATGATGTAACAAAATATATTCAATTCTTTTAAGTGAATAATGTACTATGAAATTGTAGACTTTCGCGATTTGAACATGTAATTACAATTACCTTTCTTGGCAGATCAAGAGGCATCTTCGGATTCATTGCTGGTCACCCTTTTTTTCCTTCTGCTTCGACAAGGAGTTATTTCTATATCAAGCTTTTCAAACGTGCGCTCAGCGTAACTCAAGGCATTATTGACTAGCTCATGACCGTTTTGTAGGATAAACATATGAACATTGGTGGACGTTTAAGTTTCTTGTCTGTAAATGCAGCTGAGCTTTGTTAATTTCAGACTACATCATATTCCATAATCCAAGATACGATACAAAGGTAAACGATTGTGTCGTCAAATGCAAAAGCCCCGTATCAGATCTTGTCGTTGCGTTTTCGTCAGTTGGCTCTGCAGGAATCCCCAACACCTCCAATAGCTCACGGTAGTAATTCTTGTTGATCACTTTAACAGCGCCATGTTGCGCATGCGAGCATGTTTTACTTATCCGCTTCACGCCGTAGTGTTGGTTTGTGATTGTTGTGAGTGCAGTCCACCGGTGTGTTAAGGAAGCAAAGTGTACATAAACCCACTTAACTGTTCTGAAAAATGTGACGGAATCTATCGCGATGGAAGCAGCAATACTCCAACCATTGGCCATTCACCCACATCCTTATAATAAGTGTGAGAATCAGCAACGTTTCCACTTGGGTTTGAACACCAAAACCAAATACGTCAAGCCCTTCATTCTCACTCACTTGACTACAGGCGTCGGCTTAATACAACTTAGCAGCTTCGATAGACGTTCGAGTGAGATCAAATAATCCAATTCTGAAACTGGATCTTGAATGATCACCACAAACCTTTACTCCTTGACTAGTCGAATTAAAAAAAAAGCGTTTTTGTGATTTTCTCGTTCATCCTCTTGTCTTCTTTTTTCTAAAGTACTTATTTTCATCCAAACATAACAATATTGTACTTTTAAGCTGTCAGAAAACAATGGAACCTTAATTCAATAGGTAGCCAATTCTGATTCTGAACGTATAACGTTTGGACTAAACGTTATTGAAGTGTTTATATAATGAAAATTAACAAGAAAAATTTATTTACTATAATGAACTCAAAACTCTAAGAAATTAATTAAACAGTTTACAATTTATTTAACACAAATTCACTCGAGCACTAACGTTTATTTATTTCTCGATGTAAGCTGTACGCATTTATTTTAACGACTTCCACAGTCTAACTGCAAACTGAGGCCGCGCTTTTATATTCTACATCGGTTTATCAAGTATTTCCAGAAGTCTGTAGAAGGTCTGGTGCCCATAAGTACTTTACGTAGGCGCTAAACAATCTTGAGTTCTCTGAACATCCAGACAAACGTTGCATCAGTAGCGCTTCATGAGGTATTGACCAATAGCGATTCGCGTTAGAATACGTTAAACTTAAATGTTTCTTCCGAGTGTTACGTTTTTAGTGATTATTTTGTAAATTTTAGAAAGGTAAGCGTGAGCATTTTAAGGGCAACTTGACAAAGTAATTCCGGTTATCGCATTTACGTAGGATTGTGCATACGTCTAGCTCTAATTTGACGTAGAATTTCATTTAAATATTGTAAGTTAGATATTCTGAAATTCGAATTTTTGTGAAAACAACTGCACATGGAGGATTGATACATTTAGTTGTAGGGAGATATGATACATGTATCATTCCTCCCAGAGCTGTGTTAATCAAAACATTAATTTACCTTTTAATTTTAGGATGCCATTTAAGTGGAAGAAAAAAACTAACAAAATCACGGCGTCGCCTGAACGAATGGGGACAACTGTTGAAGAATTTTTAGATGAGTCTAAACTCTGAACAACAGCTAATAAATATCACATCGATAAAATGACTTTGCAAAGATACATCGCTAAGAACAGAGAAAATGGAAATGAGATCAACTTCCTACCCAAGTATGCAGATTCGCAGATTTTCTCTGATGATGAAGAGAAAAGCACAGCAGGGTATTTATTAACATCTGCTAGGATGAATTATGATCTTACATAAAAAAAGACAAGAAAATTTGCATATTTGTGCGCTTTAGAAAATGAAAAGCAAATTTCCTAGAACTGCACAAAGATTGAAATGCCTTCAAATCACTGGCTTCAAGGATTTACGTCCCGAAACAAGCAATTGTCACTCCGAACACCAGAACCAACAAGCCTTGCACGTGGAACAGCTTTCAACAGACACACAGAGGAAGAATTTTATGATTTACTTGCAGAAATATTACGTAGATACCAGTTTGAGCCAGATTCCATCTACAATTTCGATGAAACTGGAGTCCAGACCGTTCACAAATCTGGTAAAACAATTTCACAAAAAGGGCAAAAACGGGTATGCATACTTAGATGGTTTAGGTACCTTTCTATGATTTCTATTATCGTGTTTCTAGGTATCTAAAGCCACTTCCTGTAAACGAGGTACAACAGTCACACTCCTGTATACCACACCTGCAATCGTAAACTCAATTCCTCCGTTGTTTGTATACCCACCTGTTCGTGAACAAGATTATATAACAACTGAAATACCACCATGATCCAAAGCTGTGACAAACTCAAGATTCACACTATTTTACAGAGCATCACTTTCTTACTACAAAGGTTACGGAAAGACCTGATCCATTACAGCGAGAAGAAACACCAGAGACAACAACGTCTCCTTTTGTGACACCGTACACCGGAACTAATTCGTAGGACCTCCGAAGAAATAAGAGCACCTGGACCTTCCCGACTTTATAAAATCCCTAAAAAAAGGATCACTTCTCCAGGCACTATCAATAAAACGGCAAAAAACAGGAAGGAAACCTGCGGAGACAAAAATTCTAACAGATACTCCTAATATGGAAGAAATAAAAAGTGAGCATCAAAAAAGACAAGAACAGAAGAATATTACTACCAAGAAAAACGTCAACAAAACCTGACTGCAGACGAAATATATCAATTAGGACCATCAATATGAAGAAGACTGTGAAGCAGATAATCTCGCGTTCGGCTCATCATCGTCTAGTGAAAAAACTGACATAGAACAAATTGAGAATGGGAGAGAAGAAGAAGTTTTTATTATAGGGATGGTAAACTGGTTATGTGCTAGTACAATTTGCGACTAAGAAAACCGAAAGACATTAGGGGAAAGATTTTAGAGAAAGTGGAAGGTGGAGAGTATTTTATGCAACGAACGAGGCCTGGCTACCATTTTGTTTTCGTGGCGAGTAGGAGCAGTCTATGGTACCTGAAGACCACGTTAGGAAGTTACCACCACCAAGTTTTTTGACTGGAACTGCTAGGTCCAAGAGAAGACTGGTGTTTCCTATTAATTTTCATCAATATAATAATGTTCATTAGATATTTTTACGTTCCTAATGCTAATATATCTCAATAAAGGCTAAAAAATGTTTTAAAAGTCCAAATCGTGTGCTTTTCTCACCACGTATCACTGCTCCTATATACTGCATCACTCCCTTACTATGGGGGGACTGATACAAGATGCAAGTTTAAGCAAAAAATAACATATCTCTCATCATATCCTGAATCGATAGATTTCAACTAGCTCCAATTAATTGTAACTTAGTAGGCTACTTAAGGGACCACCTAGGGAATTTATAGAATTAATTTTCAAAATTCGTAGCTTGATCTTGGAGCATCAGTAGTAACCACATTTGCAGACAGACTTAAACAATTTTATCCAGACCGTCATTACAATTTTTTTATAGATAATTTTTTACTGGTTTGCCGCTTCTTAGAAAAATGACTGAACTTGGGTATGGTTGTACAGGAACAATACGTCAGAATCGAACTGAAAATTGTCCTCTCAACAAAAAGGAAGCAACAAAAGATAAAAGGCGTTTCACTAGCTCATATATAAACAAGAATAAAAGCATAATCGTCATGCAATGGATTGATAATTCTGTAGTTCAAGTTGCATCGAATGTTTATGGTGTGTTACCAACAAACTCCACTAAAAGATATTCGGCGCCAGAAAAGAAATATATTACTGAGCAAATGCCAAATACGATAAATGTTTACAATACCCACATGGGAGGGACAGATTTAATGGATAGGAATATATCTAACTACAGAATAAAAATCCGGAACAATAAGTGGTACTGGTCTGTATTTTCTCACCTGCTTTCAGCAACGCTCTCAAATGCTTGGAATTTACACAGAATAGAGACTGAAGTTAAAAAGAAGTATTTGTCAACTAGGGATGATAACTTTGAAAAAATCGAACCCGCCCTAGACTTTTTAGGATTTATAAGAAATATTGTGTCTACTTATATACATTTATATACAAATCGTGATTCAGTTGGTCGACCACGGTCCAGAGATATATTAACGAGAAATGTTCCTACAGCAGTGTCTCACAATTGATCCAGAAACTCTTAAACAAAATCGATGTAAGGTTTGTAAAAAAAATTACACTTTCGGTTGTGGTGTGTGTCGTGTCAATATGCACCCTTTGGACTGTTTTAAAGCTTTTCATGACCAACAGAAATAGTTATATATTTTAAATTAAATTAATGGTTTCGTCCGACATTGTTCGTGTTTTTCAAAATTACTACACTTTCATGTGGCCATGTTCCAATAATGGAACTTTTTTTCTCAGCCCTGTATAAACATTTATGGATCAGGTAAAATTTTTGTACAATTTTTTTTTGACTTAAGGCACCTTTCAGAAAATTAACTTTATTTAAAAAATAAAAATGTGGCCATGAATGGGTTAAAAGAAGAAATTCGAATAGGTCCTTTTCAAAGGTTATGGTAGTCTATGACAGTTGCAATAAGACGTAAACTCTTACGATATCAAACGAAGAATCAGACAAGCATGATAATCACGTTGTGGTGTGGGGTAATATGCCAATTGGTATAGTACACAATGAATGTGAAGAATTTTTGGGTGCATTACATGTGCCATCCAAAACATAAAAGATAGAGACACGTTAGTGAAGTAAGTAAAGCTGCTTTCTAAAATAAGTTCTATGTTATTTGTTGATCTAGACCTGATAAGTAAATTTATTTTTAAAATGCAAAAAGCAAGACAAGAGATAGCTATTTAGCAAGGCAATGCTAATGGAATACCCCACATAGCGATTATATACGGTGATGGATGATGTAAGGGCACTGATTGTCATGCATACAATTCTTTTTCAGCTGTGGTATGTTGACAATAAACATCTGTTCTAATCAAGCTAATTATAAATTAATTATTTATTAAAAATACTAAATGTAGACAATAATAATTGGAGCTGCGATGCAGCACAATATTATAGTAGAATGGTTTAACAAAGGCATAGAGCAACATAGAGTTATATACAAATATCTAATTGGTGAGATTCTAATCACCACGTATTTGGTACAGATTATTCGAAACCCTTATATATCCGAATTGTAGCAAAAGTTTCACACGACAGAACCATCTTTAAAATGGAGTGCACTAACCATATGACAAGATGTCTCAGTGATAGATTACATAAACTCGCTGCGGCTACAAAATACCCGATCGAATTCAGAAAAACATCGTTAACGGTTTATGTCTTAAATAAATATAACCAGATATGTTACGAAAACATTTGGGCACTACTCCTTTGCATATGTTTAGTAACCATTCAAACTGTAGGTAAAACTTCTAATGCCAATAATGTGAAATACAACACATTTTAGCGAAAGATATTGCAAAAGAAGAAACGAACATAAAGTACCTAAAATTCATAAAATCATAAAACATACGATAAATAAAGATGACCCTCTCGTTTACAATTTAACACCAAATCAAGCACAGCGATAAGTTATAACCTCTCATCTTTAAATAAATAAAATCTTTTATTATTTATTGTATTAGTAGATATAGGGTAAAAGACCCAATAGTTGGCACTGTCCCTGTTATTGGCATTTGTAACTATTCTTTTAATTTATAAGGATTCCTGTAATACTCTACAGCAAACTAAGGAACACATTTGTAGATGGCGGTATGATACATGATGTCAAGCATACATTGTGCTCTAAAAGTCAGTATGGCGATTGTGACCAGTGAGTGTGCGTATCTTATTCCGCTAGACGTTAAAGTTTTAGGATTTCTGTATTATTTAGATTACTTCGTAGTTTTTAGGTATAGTTTAAAACATTAATGGGTAGTTATGGTATTTTTCATACAGAATAACATAATATTTATACATATGGCGCCAAATTTTGTGGGTGCCGACAACTCCGACATTGTGTTATGATTTCCCAAAGATTGGCACTAATGGCAATTTCTAGTACATTGATTACTACAGTGCGCGTTTTTTAAACTTTTTAAAAAAATGTGTAATCTATTACTTATTAATAAAAAATTATACAAGTAGTTAAGTAAACTCGATAAGAACACCCCGTTTTTTTGTTGCAGGTTGAAATCGGTATATTGTGCCAAATAACTCACAACGCCTAAAGTAAAATCCAACAATAAATATCTAAAAAAGTATGACGAAAAAGTTTGCAACAAGCAATCACAGATATACGTAATGGAAAACAAAAAAAAACAGACATCTCAAGACAAGCGCTACAATATAGACTTGGAAGTAAATTTAAAAAAATTAGGCACGGTCCAACTTCATAGCTAACCCTTGAAGAACTGGTTTTTTGAGTCTCAGAATGAAGGTTTTCCAGGAAGGACATAAGATGTACAAGCAGCAGTAAAAACCTAAAGCATCTTCGACCTAATCCATTTACCTATAACATTCTTGGGAGACATTGCTTAACGGCCTTTTTAAAAAGGCACCCTTCATTAACGTTTCGTACCCCTGAAGCAGTTATTGATGACAGTGGCAATATCTGAAAGAATGATGTTAAAGGTTGGTCTGCAGATGATATTATTGAAGATGAAGATCGAGCTTTTAGTGGGGAGAACACCTGTTTTTTTTGCTTTGTCTTATTAAAGAAAAGGTTTTAGCCAAATATGGAGCAAGAAATGTGTACCAAGTCGACAAGAGACCTGCTATAGTCAGCATAAGAGTTATGTTTACCTTTTGTGCCTCGGAAATAACAACTCCACCAATGGTTATATATCCCAGTTAACGTTTACCCGCAAATATTCAATTCACCGGAAGGTTGGGGTATAGGTAGAAGCAATAACGGATGAATGAAATCGGAGGTCTTTTTAGAGTACATCGCAAATGTTTTTCATCCATTCCTGTTGAAGAATGGAACTAAACTGCCGGTAGTCTTATTTGTAGACGGACATAAGACCCTCGGGCTAAGCAATTTATGTCACAAACTCCAGATGCATGTTTTAAACCGTTGAAAATGCCTGCAAAAGTGCAGTCCGGACGTGGCGCAGACAAAATCCTTTCCTGCAGATACCTAAAGTACACTTTGCACCAATTCTATTATATGCTTTTAAATTCCTTAAAGCTGCGGGATTCCATGGAATCCGGAAAATATTGACTTTACGAAATGTATTAGAAAGGAAACACCAAAACCAGTTTCAACCGTGCCTCCAGCTGCTGCTGCTTCTACATTAACCTATGCAGATTTTGGAACTATACTTAGATGCGAAAAATTCGCTCAAATAAAAAACCCGGTAACAACAGGCAATGAAGATTTCCAAATACTATTAAATATTTATGAAAAATTTTACAGTCAAGCTTATGTTCAACCTATGTCATCAGATGAAAGCAATTAATTTATGATTATTTCATATGAATTTAATTTTGATGATGTCCACAGTAATGTGAAATGAAGACTGCTGAAACGACACCTGATATAGCAATAATTACGTTGGTTGGTATCGACGAAAGCCACGGTTTGAACATTGATTCAATACCATTGAATTCTACTTTGAAAATCAATAACGTGTTTAAATGACGATAACAAGTTTTCACGGTATTAACTTCTCGACTGACGAGAATAATTCTGTGATACCAATACTTTCTGCTACGACCTCTCAAAGAAACGTGCAATATTTCTACAGTCATGAGCATAATTCCGGAGTAGATCAAATTAATGATCAACTTGAAGCTCTAGAAGAACAAGAAAGACTTTATTTTGAACCAGAAAAATATTTTTAAATGAAGGCAAAGTATCACAAAATTAGATAATTATCTACTTTATCCAAAGACACGTGAACGAAAAGGTGAAAGAGAGTCTGTTAGGTTACCGTACGCAATTACATACAGTGCATGGAAGAAGATAAGAGAAACTCAGGAAAATGAGAAGATGGAAAAAGAAAAAGTAGAAAAACAAAGGAAAAGGGAAATTAAAAGTGGAATAAAATGTAGAAAAGAAGAAAAATCAAAATATACAACCAAAACTTTGAAACCATCAAAAACAAGGAATTGAAACCCTATTTTACAAGAAAAGGTCTCTCAAACTACTGTTAAAGAAACAGTATTTATTAACGAAGTAACGTCAATTGGTGAAGAAAAGCGCGATGCTATTGAAAATCAGTACGGCTTCCCCCAAGAAATAATAAAATAAAAACACAGGTACATGCGTTTTATGTGTTAAGAATTCAACTAACTTTGCTACTGAATGTCAAGTGTAGCAGAGGTTACCATGACAAGTGTTTAGTAAAACATAATTTATATAAAGAATTTTTTATATGTGAAACATGTTGAGCAGTTTAGGATATGCCTATTTATGCAATATTTAAACTAATAAAATAATTGTTTTCAGTAGATATAGGGCACTATAGATCAGTTTACATATTTTTATGTTATTTTTCTAAATAATAAATAATAATGAAAAATGTTTGATTTCCTCGCAACTCAACTGCACTCTGCAACTTCCAACTACCTTGGAAATACACACGTCATAAAATAGCGTCCTGCTTTTGACGGGTTTTCAAGAATAGCCAGGAAAGTTCGCACCGGTAGAGATGGGAATAGACAGGAAGAGCCCCACGGGATTCCTTCGCTACTTCCGATTTGAACGGCTTTAAAATTAATTAAAGTCTGTCCAGAAACGAAGCGAAGGAATAAATCATCAAGTTTGGCAGATTCCAGTGGCGTTGGGTTGTTTTATGATAAAAAATATAAAACTGAAGTAATATTGATTAGATATCGACCATATTTTAAAAATTATAAACTACTTAATTATTAATAACTGAACTAGAAAGTATGTACTGTATTTAGAATCACACTTTAATAAATTTTATTTGTTTGTCTGCAAAACCCATGCACACGCCTATGATCTTTACTTTAGAAGCCAACAACAGGTACGTCCCATTCTTAAAGGATTAGCAGCTATTGATAAATACCTCTCGTTGTAACGCTATAGTAGGGAAGCGGTATATCCTAAAACTAGTTTAAGAAATCAGAAATCTATTAAGTACATAATACCAAATCATGTACCACTTATATGTGAAATAAATGAACTATTTTAATTTATTCCTTCGCTTCGTTTCTGGACAGACTTTAAAGCAATATGTAATCAAGTTATTTAAGCTATTATAAATATTTATATTATTATAGAAAGAGAAGTTTTTTCTGAAAATAGGTTGATGTAAAGCATTTAAGTTATTTTAAAATTACTTCTTATTTTCAATTAAATTTTTTATTTTACATGACTTTTTTGTATGTTTTACATCATGTCCGTTTTTCCGCCTCTTGGATATGCCGCCCGCGTGTGTCGCACGCCTACTTTCGGGGGCCCTGCTGAATTGCAAAACGTAGAATCTGCCAATTTTACGTTGGCTGATATTTGAAATGATGTCAAGCTACACGGTGAAGTGACAAATTGTAATGTGAAGTATTACTAGACTTACTTCTATACGCCAACAACCGCATCTGACTTGGTACCAATAACTACCTTGATAAGATAATAACTGAGACTAATTATTTGCCAATTACTACAGCAACAGGTTAACAATTGGGTCTTACGCTGTGTGTCAATAACTATAGCATACTGCCAATAGCTAGTGTCTGGTACGCTTTGCGCAAAAACCTTTTTTTCTTTTACGTAAACAAATTCGTCTGATTAAGAACATGAAAAGACCCATTAAACAATCAGCTTCTAATAAAAATACGACTCCAATATCTTACGAGGATATATTGAAAATTTTTTAGCCTATTATAGAAGCAAACAAAACTTGAAAGCCACAACATTTTATTATTCAACATACTCTCTCTTAATTGGATACATTTATTACAACGAATCTGCAACGCCTTAAAAAAAATGTATCTTGCTCTGCAAACCAAGCCTCCACAGCTTCTATCACCTCTTCGTTGGAAGAAATTTACGACCTTCTAGACTTTTTTTAGTTGAAGAAAGACATGATAGTCGGACGGAGCCAGATCTGGTAAATAAGGGGGTTGTTAGAATAATTTGAACCCTAAATCACGAATTCTTTGTATGGCAACATGCGATTTGTGTGCAGAGGCATTATCCTGCAAAAACAAAGTACCTTTGGACAACTTTCCGCGTCTTATATCCATAAGTGGTCAGGAACGTCTAATAGTAATTCCCAGTTATTGTTCCTTGGCAATCCCCAAAAACTGAAGCAAGAACTTTTCCAGCAGATTTTTGAACGCGAAATTTTTTATGCCTTGGAGAACCAGCGTCTCCATTCCATCGATTGCTGCTTCCTTTCTGGGTCATAGAAATGTACCCAAGTTTCATCAATGGTAACAACATGGCTTAACAAGTTTTCATCTTTTTCAACCGAGCACAGACCGAACGCGATGCTTCTACCCTTGCACGCTTCTAGCCAACATTCAGACATTTGGGGATCCATTTTGTAGAAATTTTTCTCATGTCTAAATTGGCGTGAACTATACGATGGACGCGATCATATGAAATATTCGGTGCCTCAGATATTTGTTTTAGCCCAATTCGATATTTACGGGGGTGTACACAAAAACTGACCTTCCCAACCGGTTTTCATCTTCAATGGAAAATTAACCTCTTTTTCACGGTCGCATACGAAGGACATTGATCGCTAAGGGCATTAAGCTAGTCTTCGTAAATCTGCTTACCTCTTAACTCCTTCAAATACAGGTATTTGGTGATGGCTCGATACTCCAATTTTTACTATTTTGGTCTATATCCTATTTTTAAAATCTTATTGTGCAACTCTGGTTTGACTTGTGGACGTGAAACTTGTCACTGGCCATTCTAATAAGTTATTCTTCGTTGCTATAGTAAGACAATAGGTTCTTTATTCACGGTGCCGGTCTAGGCTAACTAGATATGTTTGTCTTGTTTAACTCAAAAGGTAATGCATTAAATATACAACAGAAGAAGGCGAATGTGTAAATCCAGAAAAAAACAATGTTCACAAAGTGATTATAATAAATCCATGTTAGAAGCTCCTCAACATTATGGTGCTCATACAGTAAAACCCGACTTAAAACAAAGAAATAGCTGTGAAACAAAATTAATTTCTGCAAACTCTTGTTTCGCGTGTATATTCGGGCGTAAAAGTAAACAGCGTTGGACTAAAAACAAGTGGCCAACGTGCAAATAAAACGTACTGTGAGATTAGGAAGGACTACTTGACAGCCTCAAATGCCTATTATTACAACAAAGAGAACATCATGTCATAATTTGGTTAAGAATTTGCTTAACCCTAAAAAAGAAATTAGAACAGCGACAGTTGTGCAGTCTCATAAACGAACCATTAGCAATTTAAAGATACTAAGCTACTAAATAAATAAAAAAAGTCAAAAAGTGTAGTTTGTAGACATAAATAGTCTTTATTTAGGAGATGGACTTCAAGATCAAGATAAATCGGTGGAAATTAAGTGTTTATTTCTGTTGAGGGAAACTACTAGACAACCTTAGTTCCACGGTTTATTATGAAAGAAACAGTGGGACAATCAGGTATGATACCTAAGATACATATATGTATATTATTTTGAATTAAGCAACAATTATGTATTATTACTTTTTAGCTGGAAAAAATTATTCACACTTTTTTCATGTTCAAAGTCAATCAAACATCATGAGCAAAGATTACTACGATTTTGTTTTTTTTTCCGAAGACGATGTTAACGAGGAAAAGATAACCAAAGATGAAGATTTATGGATAGACTACATGATTCCAAAATTAAATCTTTTTATACGAACCGTATATTGCCAGAAATAGTGAATCCATGTCTTGCCAGGGGCATAAATATTCGAGATAATGGTTGTATGTAAAAATGCCACAATAACAAATTTAACAAAAATTAATCACATAATGTCAATGCAAAATTGTGAAGAAACTTTAACTTCAAAAACGGTAAAAGAATTCACATCTAAAAACTTGACATACCAATTATTGTATTTAAATCTTAATGAGTTTAAATAAATTATTATAAGTTTTGTTATGAACGAATAAGTTCCAAAGTAAATATGTAATTAAACTTAATAATTCTTATTTAATAAATAAATGATTTTCGTTACTACTTCAAAACTGTAGTTGTTATTGTACATTGAAAGCAGGATGTGTACGCTAAATATTATTTTAATTTTTACTGTACATGTTAAACCATTGCAATGCCGTGATATATAAACATTTATTTTAAGGTCTAGGAAAAATACAGGAAAAAAACCAAAGTTAAAATTGTAATTGAGACATGTCATTCTGCCTTTTCTTAATCGGGGATTTTATTCTCGCCTGTTGAAGTAATTTGGGTGTTTATTATAACTCAACATTTTCTCGCTGTAAACGGACATAATAATAATAAGCTGTCGTTAAGAAAGTCTCCATATTATCAAATTCAATGTCATGATTTAAATGACTTAAATCATGATCCGCTAATACCGTTTATTATGAAATAAGCAATTAACGAATCTAGAATGAAACCGAAGATACACATGCATACGTATATTAGATTAAGTAACAACAATAATAATACACAATAAGCAACAATAATAATAATAATATTGCGATTTTGTTTTGTTTTTCAAAAACGTGGAAAGGGTAACACAAAACTAAGATTTATCGATAAACTACATAGTTTCGAAACCCTTCTACTTACAGTCCAATAGTTCCCATTTGGCCGTCGGGGTTGAGTTGTACCAACTTAGCGAAGAAGGCGAACATTAGGGTATAGCGTTTGTTAGTCGAGTCCTTCACATGTCAGAATTACTACATACGGTCACAGGAAGGGAATTGTTGGCTATTATTTTCGGATTGAAGAAATACCGTACGCTAATTTTGAGCTAATCACATTAAGGACATGGAATGTCTATTTCATACCGTTTCCCATTTGAGCACGGGTTACCCCCTTTGTGATATTGTAAATGTTCCGCGTCCAAGGGATCGTTGCTCCATTTACCTGGGAAAAATGTTGCCCATCTCCGCCACTGAATCGCGGGCGGTGATTTGGAATAAAGTTCGTCAGAATTCGGACAAAAGTGCAAGATCGCGAGTACGAGGTTTTAAACGCCAAGGTGACAGACTGTGTATCGACGACTACGTTTCACTTAAGGAAAGTAATGTTTCGGACGCCTCCAGGAAACAAATATCGAAGTTTCTCCCCCTATATTACGGCCCCTTTCGTATTACAGCCAAACCCTACCCGAACGTGTACCGTTTGTTGGATGAAGAAATGGATTCTTTAAAAGGGAAGTATAACATTACTAACCTAAAGTTTTATCATAGGCCCGAATCCTAAAATATCTACGGCTGTTCCCTAGACACCTTGTGTGGACCAAAGGTAAGTAGAAGCCTGGTTGAATATACCCATTTTTTATTTTCTTTTTGTTCTTATTTTTTTTCTATTTTTATTATTCATATTATTTTATGCATGTATTGTTTACCCATATTCCCTAATACTTTATTGAGCATATTGTCTAATAGACGTGTAGCTTACCTAGTTAAGCTGGTTACTAATTAAGTTTTGTTGTAGTACTAACGGCTCTAGTTCATAGCGGAAGGATGTTGAAAACTCTCCGAATGTTTCTGGACGGACATCGTCGAACTTCCAAAGGGGCGTTATGTAGGTAGCAGACCGCGAAAATTTTATTATTACAACAAACATTTTTTAAATCAAAATTGTTACCGCGATACGAAGGTTAATTAACGGGGTTTAATATATTTTATTAAATATTAAGTCGTTATTTGTGCATGGTTTTCAGGATATTTTATTTTTGTAACTAACATTTGGCTAAGGGTTGAAAAAATGTGTTTGAGGTTTGACTAACCGGTGTACGCTTAAAAGCTGTTTTACTGAAGGGGCGTAACGAATCATTGGAAATTCTTATGCGCACATTCTTGATGTAAAAATGTCATTAGTTAGTAATTAATTACGTCCGGTACACACTGAAATCAAAGACGTCTTTGGTATGTTCAAACTTGAGACCTAAATGTAGCGCTTGTTTCGGACGAATGCACATTTTTAAAATTAAGATGTCCTTCAATAATTAATATGAAACTGGTCCAACATAATAATTTTTTGTTTCTTTTTTATTACTTTTGAAAAATGGGGGTTGATTGCGGGAGTAAAGGTAGTCAGTTTGAAATCGGAGGACAAAAGAGTGACAGAGTGTCGACGGAGCCAGACAGAGTTGGTTAATTAAATACCTTCATTGTAAACAGTTGCCTCTAAAGTATTTCTGGCGGGTACATTTTATTTTCAATTAACCAACGCTAATTTGTCTTTTCTTTCGGGTGTTAGTTTAATGTGGTTTTCAAATATTAATCTATAAATAACAGTCACCCTTTTTGAAGTTAAACCGCGTATGTTAACGATTTGAGTCTGTGATCACTTAAAGTGTAAATAGCTATTTTTATATAGATTAAGGCTGGCAGAAAATAATTCTACAAGCGTATTAAATATCGAGCATTGCCTTGCAAAGGCAATTCTCACGCGGGCTGATTCAGCTGAAATTTGCTAAAATAAAAGACAGTACAGCGCTCCCCCACTCTTGTATTTGTGTGAACTAGCATTGTTGTTTGTTTATATTTATGTTTGTGTAGTGGTGGGCCTGAGAAGGGATACAGGATAACCATTGGTTACTAATTGTAATCGGCAATTGCCAAGTGGTTACATACTCCCGGTTCCAGATGACCATTAAACACCTCGAATTTTATTTTTATTGTTTTTATTGTTGTATAGATGAATGTGTAACACTCAAACTTATATATCGGTCACGATGTTATGATCTATTTATAACTTACCCTTGTAAGGCTTTTTTTAATGAGTTTTTTCTTTTTGGTGTCAGTTTGATAAGTAGAATTGTTTGCCTATGAACTAACTTCTCTTTATATGTAATTTATTGTAATTTTACGTATGTGTTTTGTGCTTTAGTAGTCACTAAACAACTGTCTACGTGTAATTTCCTTGTCTATTTTCTTTTGTCCTTGCCTTCACCTTATTATCATCTGTGCAATTTTACTGTTGTTGTATTTTACATGTACCGTAATTTGCCTTATTGTGTTATGTGCTTATTTACCTAAAGACAGGCATGATTGGTTTTAAAGGGCCACATGTTTGGTATTACGATTTTTATCCTGATTACTTATGACACAATTGTGGGTGTCACTACATGGCTTTTTTTATTGTGCGTATGTGTAACTAAACTGCTTTTTAGCCATTTTTCTCTTAATGTTATAATTTTATACCCGCTTTAACCTGATTTAATGATGTTTTGTTATATATTTAACCCTTTCATTGTTTTTTTTTGTTATTTGATTTATTAATGTACTTGTGCAATTACTTATTTATGAATAAAGTGGGTTTTATTGGTGGTTCTTTCCCACAATAGTACATTAACGGGCTGAACCACCATTGCGCAAAGCTCGTTAATTTTAATTTGAGTAGTTTCATTTTTTTACCTGCCCCACATGATGGAACAATTAGCTCATCCTGCGTAACTAATTCAAATAGCACAACGTCCCTACTATTAGACGGCCAATTCGTTTCATCAGTTTTGAGGTTTGCGGGTAATTAAATATCAGCCTGTAAATGAATTCTAATGTTTTAATTGTTGCCACGAAAGTCAAAGTAAGGCAAGCAATTAATTTGAGTAATAGTAACATTATTGTCAGTAAAGTCAAGGTACATCACTTAGCGATTGTTTTGTTCTTAGATTTCCATTATTGCGAATCAGTTCAAATTACACTTTTCAAGATGGGTACCTGGGGAACGCTATACCACCTGTCTTACAAGTTAGCATTAGGGCCCCTTATTAGAATACGAATTCAAATTACCCGCCAAGGGGATTACGACAATGGGCCAGGCCCACGAACAAGTTCCGATCACGACAAGCAGGCGAAGCCCCGAGAGTAAGTTACAAAGTGCTATAACAATCTTACACGTTAGCATTACGGCCCCTCTTATTAGAATACTATTTTCCTCCATGACCGACAAAACCGCCTCCAAAATAACCTACAAGCCACGCCCTACAACCAATCAGAAACCAGGCCAACCAATCAGAACACTGTATGCGCGCGCATTTTCCTACCCTCCGAGGGCTGCCAAAGAGGCCTTAATTAGGGTTGAAAATGTTACGTGACCAACCCCACGTCCGTTACACGCCCCTAAATTTAGGGTGAACTGACAAAAAGGCTCTTAATACAGCCAAAAAGGCCTTAATTAGGGGTGAAAATACTATCAAAGGGGTGAAAATTCCATCAAGGGGTTGAAAATCGTCCTCACAAAGAAACAGCACCACCCTCAAAGGTTACTAATTAGGGTAAAAATACCATCAAGTGTTGAAACTTCGATCTAGGGGTTAAAAAACGACCCCGAAAAGAAGTGATAGCTATTGGTCGATAGTTTGGGGGATCGGTTTTATGGCCCTTTTTAGGAATAGGTTGGACATTTGCCAACTTCCACGATGAGGGAAACTCACCCTCCCCCGCACGTTAGAGCTAGTAAAACACAAAAGTGAATGTATTGTGAGTGGTGTCCGGTTATTTCCCCGCCGACAAAATCCCGCCGGTCAGTTGCCCGCCGAAAAATTGTTCGCCTGGTAAAAATCCCGCGCGGTGAAATGTTCGCTGGTAAAATGCCCGCCATGACGAAATCCCGTCGGTCATTTGCCCGCCACAAATAAATTAACTTACCCTTTTGGCTTTTGACAAATTCGAGTACCATCCCAATAAAAGCACTTGATAATTGTAACGATATTCTGCTGAATTGACCAACTAAACTAATGACTTCAGATTTAAAAATTCCCTATATATACCAACTTTCATTGTGTACTAATAACGCTTAATGGTCATATTGATAATTAATTATTTTAATTGACCAGTTTCTTGCACATTAATAGTATACAAGGAATCGCATTAACAATAATTATTGCACATAGTTAACTAATGACATTTTCGTTTTGTCATTAATGTAAAGATTTTTGAATGATTTCTACGAGAATTAGAAAGTCACATTAACGAGATACTTAATATAAATAATAAATGTGCCTTACTTGCAAAAACAAGCGAAAACGATTGAAATTTGAAACTATTAGCTCTATCTTCTAACTATACAAGCACAAGGAAATTATAACATAAAATACGTAACGAGCTTTTTCATGAAAATAGGGGAATATCGGGGAATCATTTTAGCTACAGGCAGTGGCGGGCAAATGACCGACGGGATTTCGTCATGGCGGGCATTTTACCAGCGAACATTTCACCGCGCGGGGTATTTACCAGGCGAACAATTTTCCGGCGGGCAATTGACCGGCGGGATTTTGTCGGCGGGAAAATGACCGTGAACCATTGTGAGTATATAGGTAACAGAAAGCCAGCAGTTATTCACTCGTGTGTCAATCTCCCGAGAAGTTATTTCAATACAACACTGGTAAGTGATTGTTTTGGCTTTAACTCTTATTTTATTTATTTACTGTATTTTATTTCCTGTACAGGTTTTAATGTTATGTTATAATTACAGATATGGATTTATCTGCTCTAAATTCATCAATATGCTGCAAACCATTTAAAAACATTAAGGATTTGGTGACTGGAGTTGAATACAGGATACTCAATCTGGGTGCCATATCGACAAAGTATGGCGAAAAGGTCGTTGTGGAACTGGAGGAGTATAAATCTGTATTAGCTGACTGTTTCCACAAGTGATTCAAAGCTGTGGACCAGCGTATACATCAATTTAATGAACAGCTGAAGGTTAAAGGTGTTTTAATACTTTTATTATCGATAATCGAACTCTAATATAGGAACACTACTTCAAATTTCCCACCTTAACTATTGCAGGGCCGTGGCTGTACCTTTATAAATATAACGCTAGGTGGAGTCACGATCAATCTCTAGTACAGAAAACACTCATTAGTCTTAGAAATCACCACTAGATGACCGCACAAACAAATTCAAATTTCGCGCAAAAATATGCCGCTAGGTGGAGCCAGCTCTATTAGAGAAAACATTCATTAGTCCTAGAAATACACCACTAGATGGCGGCACAAACAAATACAAATTTCGCACAAAAATATACCGCTAGATGAAGCCACCTCTACTACAAAAAACCTAAATTAGTCCTAGAAACACACAACTAGATGGCGCCACAGACAAATTTAAATTTCCCTCCAAGAGGACCACGACAAGGGGACGAAGACCCTAACACAAGTTCCTATACCTGTCTTATGTGATAGTATGAAGGCTGCCTCATTAGAATACTATTTATCAGCAAGGGGCCTCGACAAGGGGGCGAAGACCCTAACACAAGTTCGGTATACCTGTCTTATGTAACAGTATAATGACCCCTAATTAGAATACTGTTTATTGGCAAGGGGGGCTCCACAATGGTGCGAAGACCCTAACACAAGTTCCTGTGATGGCTCTCTTATTTTCAAATCTCCCGCCATAACGAATACACGCGCACTCTAGGAACTTTAAAAGGACTTTTAATGATGAATCATGAATTGATTTGAACTTTTTAAGTATCTTCAAAATCGCCCAGATATTCGCAAATTGTGAATTCAATGGAAAAATGTACAAATGAGTAACGTTTCGCTCGCCGTTTTACTAAGTATGTACTTTTAAAAACCGAAGAAAAATACAGGACTAAATAATTTGTTTTTATTATTTTGCATTATGACATGGGACGCCTAAAAACTTACCATTAACCTCTTCCGCTCCAGACAACTTTTGGAACTCGTGTGATGTATACCAATCCAACTTTTTTTGTTAAAATGAAAATCATTACTAATAAAACAGAAAAAAAAACAACTGAGGTATTTATTGAGAAATCATTGACCTAAAAGAAACTAAAATAAAAAAGTCACAGAACACGCATGCAGTCATAATTATTGTGGAATTGCTGAAAGTGCTCAGAAAAGCACAAACCCGGATTTTCAGGGCACAGAAGACAACATTTTCTGGTCAACTTTTTCACTCATTGCCTCTTGCAAATGGCACATACTTCCCTAAGGGCCGTCATTTTGCCAACCTCCTTTGGGAAATCAACCATAACATGAACATTCTTCTGGCGTTTTGTATCAGGTTCATAATATTCTGACATCTTTCTGTATCCTTCGCTGTACTTTAGCAATAATGCTCGGCAGCACAGTTTGGTATATTTGTACATCGATATTTTTTTATTATAAGCGCGACAGTATAGAACGTTTGAGTTGAGTGAAAACCAACTTTGGTAGACCAAATATACGATTTTCTCAAATGGCTGTATGGCTTTAAGTCCTGATCAGCTGCATCAACGGACCCCATGTTCTGGTTATAAAATTTTATATGTTTGGGTTTATTGTAATGTGTTATATTTCCTCCCCGTGCATAGCTTTCTTTGGGACAAAAACCAACCGTGTGTATACTAGTTATAAGATAAACATCTTTTTTATCTTTGAATCCCACCAAGAAAAGTATATCTTTTCGAATGAAGTAAGCTGGATGTAGGTCTAACGGAACTTGTACCAACTCCTTAGGTACGTCTGTTTACCCTAATAGTTCCAGTAAGGTACGTTTTTTTGAGTCAACAAAAAAGTCAAAAAAGTCGAATATAGAAATTGTCCACAATAATTTCCCGATTGTTATTTAGAAGGATTTGACTAAGGTGCACTACGATTTTCTCGGAGAATACCAGGTTATCCGAATCAGATATATGCGATACATTATATATGCCCTTGCCAATATATACACAGAAATTCCAAGTGTATCCTCTGAGTTCAGGTGCACTGGAACATAGTGCAAATAATTTTATCCCAAATCGGTTTCTTTTAGTTTTTATATACTGCCTAAAGTGTAGGCGTCCCTTATATAACATCAATGGCTCATCAACGGCGACTACTGGACCGGGATCAACTAACAATTGGCAGTTTACTCTCACAAGTGCCATAAAAACTCCCAATCTACTAAGTAGCTAGCGCATTACGTCTGGCAGCTTCAGATGGTGAGAATGTAATAAATTTGGTAATTTCTTACCCTTACTAAGGAGTATTCGGTACCCCCCAGACTCTTGGGGTGATACGTCCATATCCCGTATTTCCTTTTTACATAAATGGTTACCTAATTTTTGGATAACCCTTTCGACCTGACTAATGCTCCATTAACGGGTAAAATATCATTCATGCTGCTTTGATCATGTAAAAAGCTGCACCTGTATACATTATACACGTATTTTTCAACAAATTCTATTTGACCAAAGTATACCAAGTGAATGATTAACAAACCTTGCTAAGTACAATTGTTAGTTTTCTCTAATACATTACACGATAAAGGGTGTGGGATTCTTACTTCACTTCATGTTAATTTTTCTACAATAATGTTAGCTCCATATCTAAACAGTAGTCTTGAACGTAAAAACAATGTTTTATTTGTAAGAACTTCTGATTTATGAAATAAAAATGCAAAATAAAATCGAAGCAGGAAAAAAACATGGAGCATTTCATACATTACGAAATATGAAAAAACTTCAAAATGTGATGAAATATAGTGTTTTTCATATAAGTACCGTTGTACGTCATAAATTTATTTAGCTAGATCCAAAAAGTTATCCATATAGCTATTTCGTACGTCCACGATTCAAAACGAGAGAGAAACAATCTGGAACGTTGGCACTACTTACATAAATTTATGACGTGCAACGGAACTTAGATGAAAAACCCTACATTAAACTATTATATTGCTTTTAGTAAACCTGTGCATCAGAAAACAAATTGAAAAAATTAATACACAATATGAAATTTCATGTTACGTCAAGATATAAAGTAAACTTCTGTGTTTATTTTTGCAAATAAAGAGGAAAGATAATATATATTTCTACCCAATATAGATTAATTTAAATAATTTCCTGCTTTACACTTTCCAGTTTTTATGTTCTCAATTTTTCACAACTTTATCCATCGCTTTTAAAAAATCGATTCTAAGAAATTCCAGCTCTTTTAGTGGGGGCCTCCGACTAATTTTCTTAGGAACCTCCACTACAGCAACACATTGAATTGTAATGTGTCGAGTTGGATAGCAACAAAATTATTTTATATTAGTTTAACCATTGTATATAAAAAGAACACAATGGTTTAACTTAAACAATACACTAACAATAATTATTTACAAAAAAATAGGCCTTATTTATGTTAACTATCAACGCGGTTTGTAGGTCTTGTGACGCATTTGAAAACAGGAATAAAATAACTTCTTATAAGCAAAAATTAGCAGTATAAAAAATATTTTATAGATGGCACCAGTGTTTAAAAGTCACCGCTGGAGTTCAATCGTAGAATGATGAAGTACTTTTATTACACGCATTCGTACACATACAATAGGTACATATTACACATCAATCACACTGCATTATTATATGTAAATTTTTGGAAACCGGCGGTCTTACTGCGTAAGGCTTTAAAAGCCGGTTAATTAAAGAATTAACTAAGTAAATGGTTCTTTGTATGGATACCGGCTCCGGCATCTGTTTTAAGTACTAGTTCCGGCGTCCTCACCAGGAACCGTCACCGGTAAATATGGCAGATACACCGGCTCTCTGTGCAATTTTCGAATACAACAGAAAAAGATTATTTTATTTCTCCATTCTCAAATCATACACTATATAGAATTATATTATTCTTGCCTTTTTCAGGATTTTTAAGGCCATTTACGGTATTTCCAAGTCTTTTGGCCGTCCCCGTTTTCAAATTTTCAATGGCATTTTTGTATCCGCTGTGGTTTCTTGTATTTGAATTTGTTTTTCGTTGTTCCGTTGTTCAACGGATTCAACTGCAAAATTGGTAGATTTAAGTAAGTTATATAGCATGTTATGTTAACATCTAGATCTTCATACAAGAATTGAATTCTTCTGCTGCAAGAGTATGCTTATATCGTTCGACATTATAACAAAGAGTTTTCTGAGTTAAGTGAATTAAAAAAAAACATTATTTAACATAGACAATCATCTAGGTACCCTAGGCAATCAATTATGCGAATAGCTGTAGCGAACACTTTCGCAGCGGAAGTGCAATTACCCCAAATTAGTACACCATAATAGATAAATTGAATGTACAAGCGCAAAGTAGGCAGTTACTAATGTAGACTTAGAAACATTGTCTGATAAACAGCGTAATAAAAATATATTGCCACTAGTTTTTTTGAGGATTTCTCCAACGTGTTCTGTCAGTTTTAATGTAGAGTCTAGGTACAATCCCAAACATTTTTCCGAATTTGAATCTCTGTAAGCATGTGGTTTTAACGAAATTACTAGCTTTTCAGTTTTTTTGTGATTAATACTTAGCTTATTAGCCTTAAGCCATCTCGATGCAATAGTAATCAGTTCGTCTGATGTATAAATGACCTGTTCAATGCATTTATGCTTATAAAAAAGTGATGTATCATCAGCATACAATATATAGTCAGCGTAGGGTTTCACATAACCAGAAAAATCATTGAATTGTATTAAAAATAAGAATGGGCCTAAAATAGTCCCCGTGATACCACTATATTAATGCAATGTTGACTTGAAACATCATTAATAAACGTAACATGTTGAGTTCTATCTGATACGAATGAATTACATTACACTGTTGTAATCACAGTTGTAAATGGTTCTTAGTTTTTATAAGAGGATATGGTGTGACACTGTCGAATGCTTTTGCCTAAAAATATTTAGTTATTGATAACGCTTGAAAGTGCATTAATAGTACACTTGTTTTGTTTAAAACCATACTGCTTGTCACTAAAAAGATTATTACTTTCAAGGTGATTAGTTATTTGGTTGCATACATAAATCTATGACAGATGCTGGTTCTCTGTGCTACGTTCCAATAAACAAAAAGGTAGTTAAGGAAAAATAAAATGAAACAGATTATTTAATTTCTCCATTCTTAAATCATAAACTATATAGAATTGTGTATTTACTTTTTTCTGAACTTTTAAGGCCAATCACGGTATCTCCAAATCTTTTTGGCCGCCACGCTTCCGAGTTTTCGATGGCATGTTTATGTGTTGGAAGTTTATATTCGCTGTGGTTTCTTAAATTTGATCTTGTTTTTTATTGTTCCATTGTTCAACGGACTCAACTGCAAAATTCGTAGATTTAAGTTATTGGATATAGCATCTAGGCCTTTCTTCATACAAGAATCGAATTCTTCTTCTGCCATAAATCATTAGACATAAAAGAGAGTTTAGAAGTGATAAGGGTAGGTTCTGGCTCAGTTCAAGGTCACTCGCCTTAATGCTTTGTATATGGAGTGCATAGATAATCTCCATGTAAAGCGTAAGTGTGCGAGTGAGAGAGAGCTGTTCAAGGTGATCTAAAAATAGATATGCCAAGGCCATCGGAATTCTTAAAAATCTAAAGATAGAATCAGTTCATGGTAGGGGGAAACAAGAATGTTTCAAGGTTAGTAGTTTTCAGGGACACACACAAACACACAAACACACACACACACACACACACACACACACACACACACACACACACACACACACACAACACGCACGCACGCACGCACGCACGCACGCACGCACGTACGCACGCGCGCACCCACGCACGCACCCACGCACGCGCGCACGCGCGTACGCGCACACGCGCACACACGCACACACGCACACACGCACACACGCACACACACGCACACACGCACACACGCACACACGCACACACGCACACACGCACACACGCACACACGCACACACGCACACACGCACACACGCACACACGCACACACGCACACACGCACACACGTACACACGCACACACGCACTGGCGCAGGGTCGGTCGTCCCTATTTCTTCATTCTGAAACAAGACATGACATTAATATCGCGCTCTCATAGCTGCGAGCAAACGTCGCTCTCAGAGATTTCTACATATACCCCATTAGTTTGTCACAGTCCTTGGTAGTGGCAGGATGGTTCCTGCGGTGATTGTCTTCGCACGTGTGAAGGAGGTCCTTCCACGGTCTAACTCACAGTGGGAGGTGACCCAGTTCTCCTTCTCACGAAGGATTACCGGTAGCACCCTCTCCTAGGTAACGGTAACTTCTACAGTATCCGGACGGTACATGGTGTTTGCAAGGCCCTCGAATGCGTTGATTACCAACCAGTGTGAGCGAGGTGGTCCATCGATGACTTCTTCGTGCGCTTTTTTTGTAGCCGCTAGTTGTAGAATGGTGTCGACTCTTCTGCTGCTTCGTCGGTAGGTAGCGCTGCTACAACGGGTGCAGCAGCAATCTCTTCCACAATATCCTTCTCTTCAATCCTCGGTTTCTTCTTGCTCTTCTTGCATGTCTCAGCGCTCTGACAACGGCTCTCTACCCGGCATCGTAAAACAACGCCGTTAGAGACACGTAACGTAGTTTGTTTGCTTTCAAGCGTGAACGGTTAACAGTAGATGTTCACTGCTCTGATAGCAGACAGTGATTTCGGCCTCGAATAATAAGCTTTAGATGATTACGCCCTAAAACATCTTATGAACTATTAAATGTAAGTGCAACAAATATCTTCATAATTCTAAAATCCACAAAGCCCGTGTTAAAAACCCAGAAAATTATTTTTCACTGATCTTGGAACTAGTTTAGTTACATACGTTCTAGAGCAACGCCAAAGTATTTGCACGAGAAATAAGACAAAAAGCATCTGAAATATCCGGTGAATAAATATCGCCAGTGTCACAGAATGAAAGAGCGTTGAGCCTTCAGTAAAATCGGAAAACTAGATTTGCTTGAAAATGTGCCAGAAATATATATATATATATATATATATATATATATATATATATATATATATATATATATATATATATATATATATATTTGTTTACAGCATAATGTAAACATGTGTCCTCACTGAGCCGAAACTATTTAGTAAACATTTTTAATAACACCAATTAAAAACAAACTACTCATTTAAGCTGCATTATACCTATTTTTATGTTTTTTTTTTTTGGTAATATGGTTATTTTTTCATTATTATTATTTTTATCTGTATTGTAATAAATGTATTCAAAATCAGAGATGTTTATTTTAAAAAAGTTAAGATTTCTATTGACGAACTTCAATTGGGTTCTGTAAGACCCTACTCGTTACAACATCTGAGTATTATTTTACTCGTGTACCGAAAGGTAACTTAGAGAAAAATATGGATTGGATGTTTTGATTGGATTTTACATTGAAACATATAAACAGTGCTGACATGTGCTTTTCATTTGAATCCTAAATTCTCTGCAGTAAAAACCACTAGAAACCACTTAAATACAGTCTGTCCCTTATACTTTTGACACAATAAGATGGTAGTGGAGAAAAAGAAAAAACACATATTTATACAAATCCAATTTAGTTAGTGACATTTAAAAATTGCAAGACATCTTCCTTATTTTCGATACCATCAACATTTAAATGTTCCTCTGCTACATTGTTACTGTTTCCATAGGCTCATAATGTCTAGATTTGCTTTAAAACATAACATGGAATTTCGTAACTTTCGCCATTTGTTGTTACGTTTTAGTTCATATAAGCCATAGAATTTGCATCACATATGTTGATGTTTTTTAATGCCATAAATTAATTGTACACAAGGATTTTGAAGAACTTGAACTCTTTTTGCATTTAATCATGACAGACAAGATCCATAAAGGCATACAAATCGAAAAGTGTGAGAATACTAATGGTAATGATCTACAGAGTAGTATCTTTGACGAAACAAATAATAAATTATTTGGACTATAAATATAAGGTAGATTTGTAAAGGCCCGTTGAATGCAATTTTTAATATGCCATGTCAAATTCAAACCAACATCCATAATTAATCCCAGATTTTGAGCTTCTTCGCTTCATCTGCAAATTATAAATTATCACCCGCAATTTTAATGTTCTGAAGGGAAGTGATTTCTTGACGGGAGATAGGACTGTATGCAGAACCAAATGACAATAATCTGTTTTTGTCGGGATTAATATTTAGTAAATGCTGGTAGGCGTAACTAACAAAGTTCTGAGTGTCTTCGTTCACTTCGCGACTCGCTTGCTCAACGTTCTCTTTAGAGAAGGTGTAGTATAATTGGGTATCATCTGTGTATAGGTGGTAATCACAACACTTCTGCACTTTTATGAGTGAGATACAGATTGCGAATAATAAAGGACCTAGAATAGACCCTTGAGGAACTTCAAAGTTTATTCTGTCTTCATTTGAATAGTTATTTTACTTGAAAATAATTTTATCTTGGTATAACCAAACTTATGTGAAAGCCATGATCTATCGTGTCAAGGGCGGCGAAATTTTAGGTTAAATAACTCTGAAGCCATTTCACCTGATGTTTCTTTAAGGCCTATTGTTACTGCAATTGGTTCTCCTACGTGTAATCTTGCAAAATATCTTACATTTCAATTACAACCTTATATTAAAAATTCTGCCGTCTTCATTGAAATAATACATAATTTCAAAATTGAAGAGTGTGACATAATGGTCAGTTTTGATGTTGTTTCACTTTTTACAAAAGCACTTCTGAAAGATACTATTGAATATATTGATTATAACAATTATTCTTCACCACCGTCTCACTCCGACTTATTTTCAATGAAATAATAAATTGTTTGAACAGCTTGATGGTGTAGCAATGGATACTGGGTAGCCCTCTAAGTCCCGTTATAGCTAATTTTTACATGGAAAAATTTGAAACATTAGAATTACAAAATGCACCTAAAAACGTTTAGTTTGGTATAGATATGTAGAGGACACATCTGTTATCTGGAGACGTGGAGGAGCACTACATGAATTTTTAATTATTATAAATGGTGTACATCCAAGCATCCAGTTTATCATGGAAAAGGAAGGTAATGGAAATTTACCATTTCTTGATATACTAATATCTACAACTAATAATTCACTATCTTTTAAGATTTACAGAAACCCGACAAACGCTGATAGATACCTTCATAAATTATGGAATCACCATCTACGTCAAAAATTGGTGTAATTAAGTCTTTATTGAATCGCGCAAAACGAATTTGTGATCCTGCATTTTTGAAAGATGAATATAAATATTTAATAAAATATTTACAAGCTAGCGCATATTCACTTAATGATATTAATAATGTAATTACACCTGCTAGACATAACCATAAAGAAAAACCGATGTTTAATGTTGGTACTGCGTTTCTTCCTTTTTAACTGTTACAGATAGAATTGAAAAAATCCTAATTAATGATGGAATTAGGAGTTTTTAATCCTACAAGGGAAATTAAAGAAGATTTAAATTCACCTAATGATATTTCAAACCCATTATCATCTTCCAGAGTGTATAACTTACCTTGTTCATGAGGAAAAGTATACATGGGAGCCGCAAAACGTAGCGTTGTTACAAGATGTAAAAAACGTATGAGATTTTGTAGATCAGGACAACCAGAAAGATCTGTGGTAGCTGACTATGGTCTAAATAATTTAAATCATGACATTAAATTTGATAATATGGAAATATTGTCAAGACAAACAAAGAGAATCTGCGTTTAAATAGGTTTTAGCATCTTATAATTAAAAAAAAAGGCAAAATGGTGCGCCTTAATTTTAATTTTAGCTTTTATGTGTCAGTTTCTTTGCTATGTTTTTTCCTAGACCTTGAAGTAAATGCTTTACAAATTATGTGTTAAATTACCACAGCACTATAATTTAACATATGCAGTTAAAAATAAAATTAAAGATTACATGAAATGTACTACATTGTGTTTTCACTGTAAAATAACACTTACAACTTCGACTGCATTTTTATTTGATTATCGTAATTTAATTAAACTTTGTAAAATTTTCTCTTTGATTGTGACATTTTTCACTGTTAGTCTTCGTCCGTTAGGGGGTGTTCTCATTTGTCATCTTCAAGGCAGTTTAACAATATTTGATGTATTAAGGATCTAGTTATTCTTGACTAAAATTTTATACCATGGTTAGATTTATACGTTTATCAAACAGACTTATGCTTGTTTTATCACTTTTTATCATCTTAAACAACTCTGAAAGGTTGTATTACTATTGAGAACGATAACTGTAAATATTACCGAAAAGTTTAGATATCAAACATTAATACAAAAATACACCTGTGAAAACTCAAAAAAGCTAATTATTTTAAATATGTGTAATAATGGTGAAAGTGAAAGAAAACCAATCAGAGTTGCACCTGGTTATAGTGTATCATCACACGAAAGGTAAACAATAAATGTGCAAGAAAGCGACAACTGCGATGACCAAATTGCCTCAACATCATCGGGAATACTCTTGAACGTTTTGGTGTGCCGGAGAATAAACCAGACACATCTGTAAGCCGTATGCTGTTTATTTAATTAGTTTAATTAACCCTCCTATTGTGGTAACATTTTGGTTTCACTTATTGTGTTCGGATCATTATGATCCGGGAGCTGTCGTTTTATTGTCGTTAAATTGATATAACAGTAAATAATAATAAGAAATAAGATATATTTATTACATTTTATTACGTTATTTTATTTTTATTGCATATTATAAATGTTATGTAAAGAATATCTGAAAAACGTAGTAGTTAGGTATATACATGAGCTTTACATAGGTATTTTGAGCAATTACAACATACCATATTAGTTTTATTATCATTTGAAGAGGGACAAAAGTTACATCTTTTACGCTTGGTCGTGGTTGGTTGTTCCCTTACTTCGGCATTACTAGTCGAAGAACGTGATTTTCTAACCATTTCAGCTGCAGGAGTACTTCGAGGGAGACGTTTTCTTTCTTGCAATAATGGAGTGATCAAGAAATAGTCGCCGTTTTGTAAGTTTTCCAACATTCCAGGTTGGAGTTACTTCGCACCACAGAATATAAACGTTGTAAGCTGAAACGTCCATGATATTGTAAAAGATAGTCATTGGCCATCTTTTAGTTTGCCGTTTGCATGCGTATGTTATTTTTAACTTGTCTAACGTGTCTACAGCACCTTTAGTTTTGTTGTAATTATACACTCCATTATCGTGGTTCGTGGTGCTCATGAGCGTAACATTTTTAGTCCGTTTCGGAATATAGGAAACTATCGACCTGTCCTTTGTAAAGTAAAATTTTGAAGAAAGAACACCTTTCATATTGCAGACCAATGCGGCTGGCAATTCAGGCGTATTTTTGCCAATAGTGCCAATCATGGTTCTTTTTCTTTTCAATGGCATCTGCCCCAGATCGTACGAGGTAAAAAAATTATCACACGTTACGTTGTGACCTTTTAGACCATAAGTAAGATCTAGCACAACTCTTTTACCTTGACCTCTCTCTGGAGGTTCCCCTTCTTTTTTCCCGAGGTAAACTTGCATATTATATGTATAAGCAGTTACAGAATCGCATAAAGTCCAAAACTTGACTCCGTATTTAGCAGCGTCTAGAAGGACAACGGCCTCTAAAAGGTACCAGTTGCTCATCCACTGTTACATTTTCGTGAGCATTATAGAGCTTAGGTAGAATTGCAACCCATTCATCCCACAAGTCCCGTATGGGAGCTAATTTATCGTTTGGCGTAGTTGTTCTCGAGTTTTTTTATCGTCAAAGCAAATTATTCCTGCAATTACATGAAATCGTTTGAGGGACATCGTTGCTCTGAATATTGGACGACGTACATTTCCATCCCACAGACTGACTGTTTCCTCTGTATGAGATTTATACACTTCGGCTAGACACAGTAGGCCAAAATATGCTTCTAGTTCAACTAATGTTAGTCGCCACAAAGTCTTTTACCTTCTAAATTTGACATTTTCAAAATTAGGTTTACAATTTTGGGTGTGAAATACAAGAAGTACGCGGATTCTATATCAATTACTCGCGACGTAGCATACCTTGTTGGTCCAGGAATCAACGAAATAATATTTGCTGGTGATAACCTTCCCGATTGATGTGTCTTTACATTCCATACTATATTGCCATCTTTTGATGTTGCGTAATTATCCGTATCACCTTCATCTGTAATCGTAGCTTCCACTTCATCATCCGATTCACTATTATATATCTTGATTTCGGACAAATGGTCTTCTTCTTCAGAAGCATTAGAATCACTATTACAAGGGCTGCTCGAGCTTTCCGAGCTCCTTCCACCACAATCATGGATTCCCAGCATACATACATACATTACGTATATATGCATGGTGGGATTAAGGATGGGTGTGGTCAGGATAGGATCGGAAGGAACGGAGTTAGGGTTCTGAGGGGGGAAATACTACCCCAGCATTCGCCTAAGCAGCCGCACATGGTGTGCATATACGCAGTGACCATGCCGCTACATGTGTATGAGAAAAACCCCTTGAAAAAAACTCATACAAGGTAGACGGTAACGGGAATCGAACCCATTACCTCCCGAATGCTAAGCTGATCGTGCGTGTCACCACTACGCTACCAGCTCGGTACATAAGGAAAGCAGACCTATAACTTTAGTTGATAAACACTCATTCCACAAAATTTTCTATAACACTTGAAATTTTAATTAATTCTTTTATGTACTCTTTTCTATGGGTGTACCCACATTTTATTTAAAACACAAATATGATCAATTCAGTCAGTTGGTCTGACTATTTTTTTGCTCAGAAGCCGCTTGTTACTTTTAATTCATATAATCAGGATGTTGAGATGGCATAAAACTGTTAATTATTGTTTTTTTCCCTAAAACCTCTCATCTTTAGAAGAAAAATTGTTATTGACTTAGATACACATCGTTGTTCAATAAACATTTGGACAAGTCAAATTAAGCTAAACGCGTAAATGAAGAAAGACGTCCATTGAAAAAAAATATAATTCTTATATTTTTTAATAAAATTAGATCTTAAAGGTTTCAAATTTTATAAATAAGTTAAAATTGGTACGCAATACCTCTAACACCTTTCAGATTCAGAGTCCTAAAACTCTATGACATGGCCCGCTCCAAGACCGAACAACTCGGACATTTGTCCGGGGCGACATTTTTACTCTCAGAATGTGAGAAAATATTAAAATTAAAATATTAATAATAATAGCATACCGCCTTTCAGTTGTAAAAACATTTCTTACCACTGTTTTTACAAGAAAGTTAAATAAAATACTTGTTTTTCATCTATATATGTAGTTGTAAAGAAAATAGGTATAATTACGAAAAGTAATTAATTATTCAATAATAATTATTAAATAAGGAACACGGGTGTTATTTGTATACACTACCTAATATAACCGCGGATCGCATATATACCATATAAATCAGCAAGCAGGGTGCCGCATGAACTTGTCTGAATTAGGAATAGACAAGAAATGACTTGTTTATTGTCTTCAATTATAAAAGGGCTGTCTTATTACAGCATAGCATTATTTTTGCTCATTCGTCGGTGGTGATAACAAGTGCAACTCTCAATTGTATATACTGTTCTGGTTCAATAATCAGTGTGATTTGTAATTTTTTAAGGTAAGTTAACCGTTAACTTAGCGAATCTACGAAATTAGGGTATTTTGATCAGTAAAAGGCAAAAATTATTAAAAAATAAACATAGTTTAAAAAAACTAAAAAAACACGCTTTAAAGATCAATCGAACTAAAAAACGAAAAACAATTCTTAATATAGGCAGAAAAAATAAATAAACGAAAAAGATTAGTATTATTGTAAAAAAAGCGTGGGGTGCTCGATGAATAAAAAATATGGCACAAAGCGTGTTTTTCAGTTTTTTTAAACTATATTTATTTACATTGAGCTGTAGAATGGGTAGGATCGAAACAGTTATTACATAGCTTCAAATAATTGACTTGTTCCACTTGAAATATCTAATGCCTTGAATTCGTCACAATACAAAATGAGATGGTTTTCCTTGCAAAAATAACATGACAGTTTATTTGGAGCTAAAATTGGAAAGGACTTACTCGGTCTGGAGGATAGGTATTGGATCCCAAATGCGCTGTATCTTGTATCGTATGTATCGCCGACCGCGCGCATGCTTGTTCAAAGAAGTCGGTTACAAACAGACAGACAAACAAACAAACATAAAGTTGAAGCTAATATAAGCGTGTTAAAAACAAACTTTCATTTAGATTTCATAATCTTTTTCAAGGTAGGTATTTGAAGAAGCTCCATCTCAGATGAAAATTAAATTTTGAAAACGATTTTTGAACAAAACAGATAAATTAATTAAAAAGTTAAAAGACTTATTTTGATCATTTTAAAAGGACTGAAATTTGTTTATGTTTTAAAAAATCGTCTTTGAAATTTAATTTTCATCTGCGAAGGAGCTTTTTCAAATACCTTAAAAAAGGTTATGAGATATACGGAATACCCTAAAGCTTGATTTTTTTTTAATAATTCCTGCCTTTTACTGACTAATAGACCCTGATTCTTTTTTTTATTATCAACTACTGGATGCGATCCCTACTAATATTTTTACCTAGTTTTATAAATAAAATTTTCTTAAAAATAGCAAAAGTTTGTTAGGTATTTTATAAAATTAAAATAAAATATTTATTTAAACATTGAGCATTCTAGAATAAATCTATGCATGATCTGACTAAATTGGACAAGAAAAATTGCCCTATTTTATACCATTTTAGATTTTGAAGCAAAATTGTGTAAAATGCAATTGCTTATACTTTTTCAAATTTGAAAGGTATCAGGTGTGGTAGGTTCGTTACTATTTTACTACTATTACATAATTTATAAATATAAAAAACACTTAAAACGGCTTAATCGTTCCCCTAGATATTAAATGAGCATAAAAAAGTGCAGTACTTGTCTAATTTAACTAAGTCTATTGTAAGACAATTTCCTTATAATTTGTTTTGTTTTATTTCAGATATTTTGTGTATCTTCCAGAATGTCCGAGGGACGCAAAAAACTATCTGGTTGCGAATATAAAAAACGAAGGGCGGAAAAGGAAATGTAAAGGCAAAGACAAGCTGGCACTTTACTAAATTATTTACAGAGTACGCCGGGCAGTACCAAAACAAATGACGACTCAAAACTACATCAAAGACAGCATTGAAAGACACTGACAACACTGACAACAGAGACTCACCTGAGAAAAATGAGGATCAACAAATGAACGATATACCTGAACTAATACTTGCAACTGACAGTGGCAGCCCTCCGTCGCCAAATGAGAGCACTATTGATACCAACGTGGCACCTACAGAAAGCGCTCAACAATTTTTAAGTACAGATCCAGCACTCTGGCCAATGATACTACCAGACGCCGAAAGAATCTTTTTGGTAAGGCAAGGTTCACCTAAACCATTGTACAATTATAGATTTCCATACAATGAGACTGGTAGAAAATTTAGACCTAATTATTATAAAATAATTTTAAGTAATGGAGAGCAAATTTTAAGAGACTGGCTAGTGTACTCTGTCTCAAAAAATTGCGTATATTGCTTTTGCTGCAAAATTTTTGGCTGTGTACTTACTTCCCTTTCAAAGGAGGGGTTTAAAAGTTGGAAGCATCTGAATCAAACTCTAAAAGACCACGAAAGTTCTAAAAATCACACTCAGCCCCAAAAATCTTTTCTAGAAGTGAACCTAAGATTAAAGTGTTGTAAAACTATAGATGCGGATTCCCAAAGACTTGTTAACGCTGAAATAAACCATTATCAAGAAGTGCTTTTAAGAATCGTAGCAATCACTAAAATGCTTGGTAAAAGTTGTCTGGCTTCCCAAGGTACAAGCGACAAGCTGTTTGAGCATAATAACGGTAACTTCTTAAAAATAGTTGAGCTGCTATCTGAATTTGATCCCGTCATGGAAGAACACGTACGTAGGGTACTTAAAAAAGAAGAAACGAAAGCTCACTATCTTGGGAAAAATATTCAAAGCGAGATAATAGACCTGTTGCATCAAAGTGTGAAATCTTATATTATTAATGAAATAAAAAAAGCCAAATATTATCCGATAATTTTAGATTGCACTCCTGATATTTCTAAGGTGGAGCAAATGACTCTTGTAATCAGGTATGTTTCAATCAATAAAACTGATTCCAATCAGGATGAGGTTGCAATTAAAATTAAAAAGCTTTTTGGCTTTTCTTCCAGTTGAAAGGTCTACAGGGAAGCAAATGTTTGAAATTATAATTGCAGAACTTAATAATTTGGATTTAAATTTACAGGATATAAGAGGACAGGGATATGACAAAGAGTCTAATATGCGGGGCGATAAATCAGGAGTGCAATCTAGGATTAAGAACCTAAATACGCGAGCTTTCTACGTTCCATGTAGTAATCACTCTCTCAATCTAGTAGTTAACGATATGGTAAAAGCATCTTTGGAAGGCGCTAATTTCTTTAATATGATTCAAAAAATATATGTATTTTTTTCAGCATCTACTTTTCGCTGGGCAATTCTTCTAAAACATGTCCAGGGTTTGACTTTAAAACCATTAAGTGATACTAGATGGGAGAGTAGGCTAGACGCTTTAAAGCCTTTAAGATTTGATATCGAAGTCGTATACGACGCCTTGCTAAGCATTTATGAGAATGAGAAAATTGATAATTTAATAAGGGACGAAGCCTCGGGTTTAATAAGTTGTATTAAACAATTTAAATCGTTGTTTTCAATAGTTCTTTGCTATAAAATTTTAAACTGTATTAATCCAATAAGCAAATTGTTGCAGACAAAAGATTATGATCTAGCATCTGCACTTGATCTTTTGCAAAATTGCAAACAGTTTTTTCAGGATCTTTGATCGGATAAATCTTTTAATGAAACTATTGTTGATGCGAGAGAACTGGCTGTCGAAATTGACGTTGAAGCCAATTTTGAATCAACAATACCACGACACCGCGTAAGAAGAAAAAAAAAGAATTTTTCATACGAAGCTTTAGATGAACCGATCGAGAATCCTAAAGAAATTATAAGGTAGATTTTTTTTATTTTACAATTGACCAGGCACTAAATGCAATAGATACTAGATTTAAACAACTTAGTCACCATAGTAATTATTTTAAATTTTTATATAATATATATGATTTAAAGGGCATGTCTAAAGAAAATCCTTTAAAACATTGCAACGATCTAGAAAGTATTTTAACTCACGCTGATTCTGTTGATATTAATGGGGTAGAATTAGCAGAAGAAATTTGTGCAGTATCTGGGCTTATGGGCAAAAAAGAAAGCCCAAGCACTGTTCTAAAATTAATAACAATGTTAAATTGTGCCCCAAACCTAAGTGTTTCCTTAAGAGTATTGCTGTGTATACCAATAACTGTTGCAAGTGGAGAAAGAAGTTTTTCCAAATTAAAATTGATTAAGAATTTTTTACGTTCAACTACAACGTAAAATCGTCTTAATGGGTTGGCCATTTTAGCGATTGAGCATGAAATTGTTGATCAAGTTAACTTAAAAGATGTAATAAAAACATTTGCGGAAATCAAAGTTAGAAAGAAAAATTCCTTTTAGGTTACTTTATTTTATAGTTATCTAAAATTTCTCTGTTTGGTTATGCAATATTTTTTGTACTTTCTTAATAGAATATAAGTATAGCAATAAAAACGCACCTGATATGTACCACTACTTTTAAGTTTTGCCCTTTTTAAATGTTTATTATGTAATGTATTACATATATTTTTTTTTAAATAAATGATTTTAACATAATTTTTATTTTATTTAAAAAAAACCGGCGGCAAATTGTCTGTTTGTCCGGGGTGACATGAAGACTAGAGCGGGCCCTGTCTATGATTATGTCTGCAAATGCATTTGATAGTATTATTAACCGGCTTTATAAAGCCTTACGTACAATAAAGCCGCCGGTTTCCAAAAATTACCATAGAGATTTATAATTGTAATTCTTTTATAATCTATATGAATGCTAGTTATTAAAAGTAAAAAAGAATACTTCACTATTCTACATTTCAACTCAAGCGGTGATTTTTATAGGATGGTGCCATCTGTAAGTGAAACTTTAAACTGTAAATTATTACTAAATGCGAGGCTTAAAAATGTTGTGTGAAAGCCAAAGCAGCTACGCTGTTCCAGGCAAGGTTGTTAAGAAATATATTAAAGAATACGGCCTTTTCTATACATTTTCGAAAGAAGTATACACATAAATATTACAAATCCAAAATCGACTTTAAGAGGGTGCGTTCCAAAATTAGCTTAAGAAAAAGAGGTTTAATTACAGATTATACGCTAGCCGATACTACGAGCTGAATCAGTAAAGCCTCATTTTCCCTGTTATTTAGTTTTACTTACCCAAAACAACTCAAACTTTGCGTTTTTTATTTAATTGAACTGATCATTTCAGAATGCAACAAAGCTAAATAAAAATTGAACGTTAACCCAAGTAAACATTTGAACAACTGTACAATTTATTGGATAATTTTCCGTTGATTAGTTTATTAATGGTATCTTACAATATAATTACCTTACAATAAAAATATCCTCGTAAGAATCACATGATTCATTCAATGGAGAAGAAAAATACAGGTATCGCATTACCAGATGTATTTGGATTAAAATAACTTTATTGTTGAATGTACGTGGGTTCTGCTAAACGATTTGAATTTGTTAAATTAAAAAAAAATGTTTATACTTTTTTAATCGAAAATGTGGACACTGTGTAATGCAAGTTTATTATTATTGTTATGCGGTAACCACTTATGTAAAAAGGAAATATGGGACATGGACGCATCACCCACAGAGTCTAAGGCCGGCCATACACGTTCCGGTATATCGGAAAGGTTTACCTGTACAGGTCACCTATGCAAGTAAACCAGAGCGTGTGTGCCAGCCGCTACAAGCATACCTGTGCAGGCGACCGGAGAAGAATCAAAATTCAATTCTTCTACCGGCCCAGCCGATTAGACCTGACCGTGGGTGTGAATCACGTCTGGCAAACCTGTACACGTATACCGTTAGTTGTGGCTAGTTCCTTGAGCAGAGAGCTCGTCGTTTTTGTATTTAGTCTGCGTGTAGTGCTAGTGACTTTTGTAATCATCATGACAAGCCGAAAAAGGAACCAAGAAGAGTTTATAAAAATATATAAATCGGAACCTTGTCTGTGGTATGTGAAAAGCAAAGAGTACCACGACCGTGAAAAGAGAGATACAGCCTATGAAAAGCTTGTCATTAAATTAAAGGAGTTAGAACCCAATGCTACTAAAAAATCTGTAGTTAAAAAAAAATAATTTAAGAAGTAATGTGCGTAAAGAGAAAAAGAAACGCCAAGTGTCAATGAAATCCAGTTCTTCCACAGGCAACATCTACAAATCAAAATTATGGTACATAGATTTGTTTGATTTTCTTTGCGATCAAGATACTCCTGCTGCGTCTGAATCAAACTTGGATGACGAGGATGAAATTATGATCAATGAAGTAAGTACCTACGCTATTAATTACAATAATCATATAATCTAATTAAACTAAATTTTGTATTTACAAATTGAAGGTTTTCATTCAATTTTCATTAATTAATGCAAAATGTTTTTAACTGTATGAATAATTATTAACTTCGTTAGATTTCTTTTTAGTTTATTTTTTGTTTCGAAGAACCCGATTGTTTTGCCATGAAACTTAGCCTTCATTCATGAAGTAGGAAGTGAAGTCATTTCTAACGTTTTTAGCAGCAAGAGCTACGTTCCATTGGTTCAGACGTTGTAATACGATCATACTTGATTCTGAGGTATCCAAACCTGGTCCAATCGGAGTTCTCCTGATAAGTACTGTTTGGAGGAGCGTAGAAGGTTGGATGTTGTTCCATCAAAAAATTGTGCAGTGCACATGTTGCCTTCACCACTTTTATTATGTTCTCTGGTTTCAAATTTATTTGAGTATGGAATACGCAAAATCTGGCAGCAAGTATTCCAAAACTATTTTCTCCAACGTGTCTTGCTCTTGAAATGCGGTAGTTGTAAATTCCTTTACTAGCTGAATCTAAAGGCGCTTGTCGGAATGGCTTCATAATATTAATTGTAAGAGGAAAGTCGTCATCAGCGACAAAAACCAAAGGGACATTTTTGAAATTTGTTGTAACATTGCATGGCTTTGGAAGTTTGAGCTCATTACCCTCTAACTTTTCACGAAATGTAGCGTTCTGAAGAACAACCCCATGTGAAACACGTCCATTAGTACCAAAATCCACTAAAAGGAACCGATAGTTAGCATCTACTATTGCAAGAAGTTCCATACTGTGTCTGCCTTGTTAGTTATAGTAAAAAGATCCGGAATTTGCAGGAGGAACTATGTCTATGTGTTTGTATTTGCAACAAGACACTGGAAAATTCCACATGTATTCAAATTGTTTAGCAATAACTTCCCATTTTTCAGTGGAATCTGGAAACTGAAACAAAATCAAATTAATAATATTTTTTACAGTATGGATATATAGATATGATTACAGCAATTTTTATTAATTTTGATTTATAAATAAAATTTAAAATAACATCAAAGCAACGCTTGTTCATCTAAACAATAAAACCAGGGTAAATGACTTTTTAGGGTTTAATAATATATTTGCTTTAGGAGGAAATCGATGATCCTGCCCCACAAACACCCAGTAATGAAGAACCCTCCGAGAAAAACGGGAATTCTCCAAATCAAGCAAGGCAGAATCCAGATGAACGTGCGGTACTCCCCAAAACACGACCTAATTTGGCAAAGAAAAGGAAAACTGAGGATTTGAATAATGATGTCCTGCTGTCAGTAAGAGATCATTTTAAAAAGCCTTCGCTCCAAGATGACAGGTATGATTTAATGGGAAAATCTTTTGAAATGAGAATTAGGTCATTGGAAAAACGCCAGCGTTTGATCCTACAAAAAAAATTAATGACCTCCTGTTTGAAGCTGAAATGGGAATGCTTCATGTGCTAACCAGTTCAAACAGCTCCGAATATGTAATCAGTCCCAACACCGGAACGAGGAGAACACCAACTCCTTATAACCAATTTACCCAACAAACAGCGACTGCAGGATTCGTAACCAATGAAGAACCTTACACCGTGGCTTTTTTTTTTTTTTATGATTGTGTACCTGAACAGGCTAAATAAGGCCTATCGTGCTAAAGCACTCAGGAACACTTAGGAGGATGGATAGAGGGATAATGAATTGCCAATAGATGCCTATGAACAGCTACCTTAAATTTTCTCATATCATAAGTGAGAGGAAAACAGGAACTATGGAGATCATTCCAGAGTTTAGAAGCCGTGTAGAAAATGTGGATTGCGCCCGTTTGGTACGACAAGTGGAGATTTGTACTGCATACTGATGATGTGATTGAGCGAACCGAGTGTTTCTCGCAAAGATAGCCGGAGATTGTATCAAAGAATGTAATTCACCAGCACAATAGCCGTTGTAATAACGATAATACAAAGAAAGAACTGAAACCATCCTTCTATGCTCAAGGGACTGTATGTGAGAAGTTAAAGACGGTCATTTATAAGCCTAATCGCTCTCTTTGAATACGATCAACGCTATCGAGAGCGTATTGGGGAGCACTAACCCAAAGGTGAGAATTATTTTCCAGATGAGGCCGAATTTGGGCCTTATACAGCAAAAGGAGTTGTCGAGAGGTAAAGTACTGCTTAGATCTGTACAGAAAGCCTATTTTACGAGCAGCTGTTTTGGTAGCTGACAGAAGATGGTCAACCCATGAGAGATTTGAAGATACAGTCATACCCAACAGAGTAATAGAGTCTGAAAACTTAAGAACTGAGCCATTCATACTTACAACAGGAAATGATCGATCTTTTTGGCTACCTACTTTTCCAACTTTAATAACCTTTGACTTTGAGACATATTTCTATACTCGTAATTTACAAAATACTTCCAGGTTTTGAATTAATGTTCTTATTTCATTTATTATTCATTATTATGCCTCAGTTAAAAATTGGCCTTTGAACTGTGAAAATGTTTATTAAGAATAAAATTTATAAATACATAGAAAATTAAAAAAAAAATGTGTTTATTTATTATACATACCTGAAGATACACTTTTTTTCAGCTTGCCATCTCTCGACTGAGTAGAAATCTTCCGGTTTACCATATCTTGTGTGTGCTCTAGCCTGCACAGGTACACCTTTCCGGTTTACCTGTGGAGGTTTACCTGACCGGTATACCGTAACGTGTATGGCCGGCCTAAGGGGTATCAAATAGGGGAGAGACGTCGAAGATGACGCAGCGTTTAAGATGACGCACCATAGCCACCACTCATGATTTATTTTCGTTCATTTTAATCGGTAGGACTACGGTATGCCGGGCAGATACCCCCTATACCTTCATCGGACCTTGCTTTATTCATGGCATAGTATCTGCATGTCATTTCATTCCTACCTAACTTAAACTAACTTAAGATATGTAACAGCAATAAGGCATATAACTACATGGTATAATATTCATATCACTCAACACAGCAGGATCGTCGGCCTCTTGTGCCTCGACACGTCGTTGGCGTCGTAGTTCCATGATCCCGCGATGGCAGGATTCGAGTGGACCGCTAGTCTCCTGGTGGGCTGGGGCGGTTTTCATGAAGTCCATTAGGGTGGCCATCTTGAGGTCCTTGTGAAGTCGGTCGTTCCTGACGTATCAAGGTGCGTCGGTGATGATCCGGAGACACTTGTTCTAGATGGTCTGAAGGAGCTTGATGGTCGAGGGAGAGGCGTATGTCCATGCTTCGCAGGCGTAGGTCAGCATCAGGCGGATGATCGACTTGTAGATCAGCATCCTGTTCACGGAATCCCTCCATGGGATATCCGGATATCCTGGCCAAACATGGAGATGTTCCTCGTGGGCCTCATGTGTCTTTGGGTAAACAGGACCGCGGTGCTTTTCTCGGGTTGATTTCGATGCGCCATTTGGAGTACCATCCTTCCAGGTCATCCGCTGCTCTTTGTAGGATCTTGCCCGCCTAGTGGTTGCTATGTGAGTGGGCGAGGACTGCGTGTGTCGTCCGCGTAGGTGGCTAGGGTGGTTCCGTCGGTCTTCGGCAAATCTGAAACATAAAGTTTGAAAAGCGTTGGGGCGAGTATCGAACCTTGAGAAACTCCCGCGGTGGTGCTCCTGGGAAGCGACCTGCAGTGGGGCAGTTTCGTCATGAAGCATGGACTGGTGAGGTAGGATCGAATCATCTTCACCATGGGTAGCGAGACCCCCGTTCCAGCATCTTGAAGAGGAGTCAGTGGTGCCAAATTTTGTCGAAAGCCTTGGAGACGTCCAGAAACATCCCTCCGGTGAACTTCTTCCAGTTGAATCCATGCACGATGTGTTCCACGACTCGGAGCGCTTGTTGCGTGGCCGAGTGGCTAGGATGGCAAGCGAACTGCTCGTCGGAAAGGATCTTGAGTTCTTCGATTTCTTCCTGTAGTCGGATGTTGATGATCTTCTCCAGTACTTTTCCCATCGTTGGTAGCATGCTGATCGGGCGGTAGTTTTGAGTAGGCACCACTGCATAAATATCAGCTTTTATACCCGCTGCGCCTTCTTTGGGATACTACTATTACTTTAAAGCTAGATGAATCCTCCATATTGTTGTTCAGTGTAAATGATGCAGTTGAATGTGAAACACGTGTAATTTTTATTACTTGATACTCTGAGAAAATCAAAGGTAAGTTATTTAATTTTAGTTTTATTAAAGTGATTTCAGTACAATACGATTGAGTGTCATTTTGTGATTGTATGGCATAGGATATTTATTAAATATTACAGAAGCTAAATAATTAAAAAAAAAGTAAGTTGTGCTTAATCGGTCAAGACCACGCAGGGTGCGTCATCTTTGCCATCCTAGCTATAATGTTATTATTCAGATATTTGTTATATAGTGTTTTAAAGCTTGCGTTTCTCTTATAGTTATGAGTTAATATACTAGAAAAAGATAGAGAAGATCGTTTTCTGTAGAAGCTGTTGACGCGGCCTTAAATGCAATCGTGAAAGATGGTCGTAAAATTCGAGAAGTAGCCAGATCGTTTGAAATACATGAAGCTACGTTGAGACGTAAACTAAAAATCAAAAATTCAATGAAGGAAGTGAAATCTCATTCACTTGGAAGAAGAGCTCCAATATTTCCGCTAGCTCAACAATAGGAGATTGTAGACCGTGTTCTTAAATTGGTAAATTTATTATTTGGAATGACTTCCATAGAACTAAGAACAATGGTTTCAAATACGCAGAACACAATAACATTAAATACAATTGCAATAAGAACAAACAAATGACGGGCAAATATTGGTATTTTAAAAATTAATCCGCAAATCTCACTCAGAAAACCTGAAGCCACTGCATAAATAGGATAACTGCTTTTAATAAAACGGAAGTCGACCGCTACTTTGAAAATTTGCAAAAAGTGCAAGATATGTATAGGTTTCTCCAAACGTTTAATATAAGAAGAACGGGGGCACCATGCGCCATCTTGGATTTTGGCGTCACAAGACCGCCCACGTGGGGGACCGTATTTTCCACCCCTATGGTTTCTTTTCGGAGGTCTTTTTCATCCCTAATTATTTTTGTTTTTTACTCACCTACGTGTAGGACGTGTTTTTTCACCCCCTATTTTATGGCCGCCCACGTGTAAGACGTGTTTTTTCACGGGTTCTAACTTAATCTTACAGCTGTAGGCCTTCGCCCCGTCATACAAAATTGTATTCTAATAAGGTGGCCCAAGCCTTATAAGACAGGACTTGTAGCAGGGTCTGCACCCTGGCCCCTTTGAGTTAAAATTGAATTTAGCGCCATCTAGTGGCGTATAGACTAATGAACATTTTCTATAATAGAAGTTGATAATGCACACCTCTCTCTTGCTCTATCTCGTTTCTCTCTCTCTCCCTCTCTCTCTTTCGGCTCTTTCTCACACACACAAACAAATCAATTAATTAATTAATCAATCAATCTCAATCAATCAACCGAAATTATTCTTACAGTTTGCGGAAACCAGATTACAGTTCAAAACTGAGTACATTAAAGTGTAATTAAATATGACGTGAAATAATAAATCATTTCTACCCTAATGCAATGATGCTTTATATATAGGCAGATTCCCTCTTTCTAAACAGGCACCACCTATACATTCGGAAAATTATGTCTGATTTATTTTCATGTTCAATTACATACACACAAAATTGTTTCATAGAAACCTGTTCATTAACAGTTATAAAAACCCCATTAAAAAGACTGGAAAGTAATAATTACTCATATATAACATAGAGTTAAATTAAATTAACATGTTTTTAAGAATATCAAACTGATATAATGGAAATAAAAGGCAAAAGGTTTTAATGGTTTTATTATTATACGCGAATTAACAATAATTACAAGTTTAAAATCCAAGAATACGTACCAACTGTTTGTAGATCTGATCTTATGACGTCATCCTATAATAGTAATAATACATTTTAAAAATCTTTATCTACATTTTTGTTAGCAATATCAAGTAAAAAAACATATATATATATATATATATTAAAAAATAATCCGTTTACCTTTAGAAGTGTTTTTTCTTTCAGTTGTTCTAATAATGATAACCATATGTTGAAATGAAATATTTTTTATACAATGTATCCACATGTAGTCTCACTAAAAATTGTTGTTTATAATAATAATAATATATTTTCAAATGCTAACCTTTCCTTCAATTTTGTTCATAGACTTGTTTTTCCTAATGGTGCTCCCCATCTTGATTCATATTTGCAGCTTTACGAGTTTTCGCGTTAGCGTATTTTTCGCTGGCGTGTTTTCGTTTGTGTGTTTTCATATTTGCGTGTTTTCGTTTTACGTGTTTTCGCGTTAGCGTGTTTTCGTGTTGGCTTGTTTTCGTGTTTGTATGTTTTTGCGTTTGCGTGTTTTCGTGTTTGTATGTTTTCGCGTTTGCGTATTTTCGTGTAAGCGTGTTTTCGTGATAGCGTTTTTTCGTTTGTTCGTTTTCATGGACTTCATTTGATAGAAGTATGTATACTTCTACCACTGAATATTTTTCAGATTGCAGCACACATTTATCAAACGTAGACGCTTATGAGTGAAGAAACAATAGCAAAACTTTAATAAAATTGTTTTAAAACTGTTAAGTATCAATATGGTACACTTTTCTTGAGAGAGAAAGTAATTTTGTAACGATTTGAACATTTTTAATATTCTTCCTATCGAAGGTAACAACGCTAACAATCTGGTTTTACTGTATCCCAACAATTTTTGGTGTTCAACATTAACAAACTCACAAAATTCTTTTAATTGTGCAACTCGAACTGTATAAATTTAGAAACTGCCATAGATTTTCATAATAATAGGTTCGGTATCAATAGGCAAGCAGTCTGCTGATGTTTGAATACAGTTATGAATGATATGAGCAGCACAGTTCACCCCAACCAAATAATTGTACACTACGTAGTGTACAATTCATTGACCCCAACTGAAGGACTTTAAAGTAATTGCTTAACTTTATGAAAGGCAATATTTTGTCCTTGTCTTGCTGCTCCTTCAAAATTAAAATTTGTGTTGTCAGCGTGCATTGCTATTACTTTTGTTAATTCATTTTTGTCAACCGTTTTAATACTATATTCGTATATAATGTCTAAAGTTTCACTGGGAAGATCTTAATCTTCCAAAAGTTTTACTTGAGTGTCCTTGTCTTTCATGAAATATCTTACGAGTATAGGACATATCTTTACGCTCCCGTGATTTGAACAATCGGTTATTACAAAATTGGCCATTCTAAGATCATTTTGTATGGAGCTTAACGATTCTTCTCGCAAAATGGTTCAAGAATACTTTCAGATTTGGTTCTGTCACATGCAAATTTTGTTGGAAGCACCTTTTTATGAGCATACTGGTTCAATCCATAGAACGAAAGAAGTGATTGTGGATCACGATTATTTATTTAAAAACCGTTATTTGTTAACACTTAACCTTAACTAACGAACTATTTACACTATATTTATTTACATGCACTGTTATATTTATTTTTCACTCGTACGAAAAACCGTTGTAAGCAAATTATCTTCGCGCTAGGCTCGATACCGTCTCATAAGCGGGATCATGCACTATTTATTTAAGCCGACAAACGTCCTACCAAAGTTTCGTAAATTGTAAAAGTTGTGATGTCATCCAAATGTGTCTCATCTGAATGTAGCGCTGTTTATTTCATAATTTCTAAACTTTGATTAATTCCTTCGAAACAATGAAACGTCAGAAACGGGGCAAAAAAGGGCTTCTTTATAAATACGAAACGTTTGCGTAATTTATTAGAATAATTACATATATGAAATGATGTGTTTAAAAATGGACTGTCCCGTATAACACGGCACGAATGATCGCCTTATATTATTATTAATTATGGGGTTAAATGTGTGACAGACATTTGATTTGAATTAATCTTCATGAAATTTTTTCTGTTATTTAGCTTTGTGGAAGACGAGCTAAAATTAAAGAAATCTACCAAAAATACGAGCCCTATTGTAGACATATAAACACAAGTATATAGCAAACAAATTTATTAAGTTCTGGAAGTGGGCTTTTAGACCAGAGATGTATGCCACGTGCAACTTCCTACCTGGAAGCAAGAAGCACACTACTTGTTTTAAAACTTATGTGAACAAACAAATACTTTCATACCAAAGTCGCGTGGCATGGATGCGACGTGGAAACGTGAGACCTGCTTATAGAGCATGTAATGCGACAATTCGTCCCGTATTGTACGGGACGGTCTCCTTTTTAATATGCTATATATAATTATTTTAATAAATTACGTAAATGTTTCGTATATATAAAGAAGTCCCTTTTTTTGTCCCGTTTCTGACGTTTCATTGTTTAGAAAGAATTAATCAAAGTTTACAAAGTACGAAAAAGTGTGACCTTTAGATAAAACACAGTAGGATAACATCACAAATTCTGCAATTTACGACACTGTTCTATCAATTTTGTCGACTTAAAGAAGTCGCTCATTCCCTCTTATGAGGCAGTATTAGGTATCAAGTGTAGCGCGAAACGAATTTGCTCGGATTGGTGTCTTGTACGTGTGGAAAATAAATATACCGGTGCGTGCAAATAAATGTAGTGTGAATAGTTCGTCGGTTAAGGTTAACGTTAAGTGTAATAAATAATTGTTATAGTGTAGTGTGTATCTAGGAGGTTAGAAAATCAGAAAATGGGAAAAATAAAGTGTACATTTAATAGAGATTTGAAAGTGCTTAAAATGTTATGCACAGTTTTCACTTGCACATGGTGGAAAGGCGGATATTTTTCATCACATATCGACATTTATGCATAAAAAGGCAGATATTGCTGTTTCTAGTAGTATCAAAGTGTCGTTGTTTTCTCGTAAGGACACATTTGGAAATGAAGAACAAAATGGACAACTTTATCTGGCTCACTATCTATTTATGTCTCAAAAATTCTAAATTTTGAAACAAGCATTCCAAATGAACACTACACTTTTTCTAGCACGCGAGAGTCTGTAGTTGTATATCCTTTTAAAGCTTGTTAAGTTTCGTCTGTGGTAAGGTCCCGTAATACTTTCATTAAAGGGAAATTCGTAGAACAGTAGGAGATGGAATTACACTTAAAAAAGAGAATATACCGTCGATGTCGTTTCTAAGAGCTGAATGTAAGAAAAAATGGAAAATCTTACGAGGCAGATAGATGAACGGTAAAAGTGGACACTCGGATAAATTAAAAAAAAGTATTACTTGTGAGATGTAATACAGTTCGTGCTCCCATTTACGATGTCCAGACCTCAGTCTCCACTCCAGTGTGGATGAATAAGAAGAGGACTCCAGTCTTGCTGATTCTGAAGAGCACCCACTTGACCAGCCTCCATGGGCAGATTTCGATCATAGTAATTCGTCACGTATGTCGTTTTTATCGGATCTTTACCAAAAGAAAGGTAAAACCTCCAGTTGATGAAATTGAGAATGCTATTATTGGTCCTTTCTGAACGAAATGCGCGAAAACTTGAAAATCCGGACTTATGTGGTACTGCAGACGATAGAAAATGCCTTTCAAGAAACCAATACATCAGCGGGTACCGTTTCTATGTTCAACGACAGGCCAGTAGTTTCTCAACCCTTTCAACTAATACCGCAGAATCAACCACAGCGGATGTTTATAATAATCATATAGATCCTTTATCCTGGATCCATCCACTGGAATTCTCGTCAATGAAAGCACTTATAACTAATTATGACTATAACTAAGCCATGGGGGTGGGAAATAGCCACGGCTACGTGCGCGTGACGTCCCTCACCACTGATGACGTCACAGACCAAAATGTCCCCCTTCTATTATATATATATATATATATATATATATATTTGAAACAAACTTATGAAAATATATATATATATATATATATATATACACACACATATTTTATGTATGTGTTTCGGCCATATTTGGCCAAATTTGGCCGTAATGCAGCCCCCTGACCTTGAAACTCAACTTGTCGCATATTTTTGTGCATGGTATAATGCGAAAAGCTTAAGTCAAAAATTTCAAGGCCCTAGCTTTATAAACAGAAATTTCGACCATATTCGGCCAAATTTGGCCGCCAAAATTCAAAGCAAAAAACATATATTCGTGTATTGTCATTAAGAATACGCATATATGCCAAATTTCAGCTCAATCGGAAGTCAGAAAGTTGTAGAAAATTCAATTAGAAGATTTGAACCGGATAGACAAAGTGAGTTGAATAAAGGCGCTAAAAAAGAGACCCTTCAGGTACTTTGCAACAAAAATCAAATAAGTTAGTTTCAATACTTATCTTTTTTGGGTTTTTAAATGGTGTATATTAAAGTTATACAATATAAAATTTCGATAACATAACATAACATAACATAACCGTCACGCCATTCCCTTGCGGGGTAAGCAAAACAATCCATGTATCATGCTTTCGTATCTCTGCATACCTCCCTCAAGATTCAAACATTGTCTCAAACATGTCCTTTTATTTCTTCTTCAATTGTAAACTGGAGGTTAGGATCACATGAATTAAATATTTTTAGGGTTATTTGGATTTATCTGATGGAATATCACAAATTATATCATCCACGTACTTTATTAAAAAAGGTAATTGGAATGGTAATTCAGATATAATATCAGAACGAAGATCGTCCATTACATAATGTGATATACTAGGACGTACTTTAGAACCCACAGGAGTTCCAAAAATTTGTTTATAAAATTTATTATTAAAAGAAAATATATTTGAATCAAAAATAAAGGTAAAAATCTCCAGAAAACATTTTAAACTTAAATTACAATTACTAGAAATTTAATACCAATGATTATTAATTGTTTCTTTAACTAAATAAAGTGGTATATTAGTGAAAAGAGAAACAACATCTAAACTTATTAAAACATAGTTACCAGGCAATTTAAATTTAATTAATTTTTTAGAAAATAGAAATGAATCTTTAATCCAATAAACATTATTATAATAGTACCATTTAGTTAAAATGTTAGAAATGAATTCAGTTAATTTACTATTTGGTGTGTTGATACTAGAAATAATAGGTCTAAAATAAATGTTTGGTTTATGAATTTTGGGTAATGTAGAGACAGAATTGTAAATCATTAAATCCTTAGCTAAGGTCTCATTAGTCATATTTTTACTTTTCAAGTTTGAAACAAACTTATGAAAATGTAAACTTTCACCATGATTACACATATTAAAAGACTGATATTTTTTGGTTTTTTTAATGGTGTTATTAAAGTTATACAATCTAAAAGTTTTGATAACATCACATAACATAACCTTCGCGGTATTCCCTTGCGGGGTAGGCAAAACAATCCCTGCATCATGCTATCTCTGCATACCTCCCTAGCTCCCGCAAGATTCATACATTGTCTCTGACATGTCCTTTTATTTTCAAAACTCCTTATCTTTCTTTTATCATACATTCTACTACATTCAGCCAAGTTTTACGCGGCCTACCAGACCCGGCCTTACCTCGAATCTCACTCACATATATTTGCTTCATTAATCTTGAGTTGTTCATTCTCGCAATGTCATCAAACTAACGTAGTGCACTACTTTGATACCTATCCATCATCGGCTTTTTCTCGCCACACTCATTCTTTATCTTATCCCTTCTCGATTTACCACAGGCACTTCTCATGAATCTCATACCCATTGCATTTATTTTTCTTTCGTGCTTTTTTTGACATACCCATGTCTCACATCCATACAGTACTGATGAGGAAAATACGCCATTAAGGATTGCTCGTTTCGCAGCCAGACTCATGCCTACCCAGATATACCAACTCGTCCACTTGTTGCACAATTTCATTTTTCAGAGTAAATACTCTCCTTTTCACCTTCCCGATTGAACACCACAATTTTAGTTTTGTTCACGTTTACCTTTAGGCCCATGCATTCACAAACTATCATAATTCCTCAGAGCAGTTTGTAACTCATCCGCACTGCCATTTAATAAGACTCATACACTAGAACTCGCACATTTACGTCACCAACCATTACACCATTTGTATCGGTACATGACTGCCAGCACACTTATCCATGTATACATTTAACAACTACAGTGACATCACACAGTGTTGTCGCACTCCTTGCTGAATATTAAAGTATTCACTTACACCTCCTCTCACCCTAACACATGCCTGGCTACCGTTGTATACTGCTTTTATTCCGTTTATTAGACCTTTACTTACGCCATATTCATTTAATATTTCCCACAGCTTCTCCTTATTCACTCTCTCATAGCTTTCACCAGATCTACAAACCCATGGTACAGCTTCCTTTTTACACTTAAACACTTTTCGATCACCTGCTGGAGGGTAACCATCTGATCCCTGGGATGAAGCCACCCTGCACACCTCAAATCTAGTTTGTGTAGTTTCTCGTACTCAATCAATCAGTATTCTTCCAAATACCTTACTAGGTACAATGATCAAACTTATTCCTCTGTAGTTCCCCTTACCCTTATACAGTGGTACAATAATCGAGCTCTTCCAATCACTCGACACTTTTCTTTATTTGTGATTCAAATACATTTTCTTTTAATAATAAATTTTATAAACAAATTTTTGGAATTCCTATGGGTTCTAAAGTAAGTCCTATTATATCACATTATGTAATGGACGATCTTCGTTCTGATATTATATCTGAATTACTATTCCAATTACCTTTTTTAATAAAGCACGTTGATGACATAATTTGTAGTATTCCATCAGATAAATCCAAATTAATCCTAAAAATATTTAATTCATATGATCCTAACCTTCAGTTTACGATTGAAGAATGATGACATAATTTGTAGTATTCCATCAGATAAATCCAAATTAATCCTAAAAATATTTAATTCATATGATCCTAACCTTCAGTTTACGATTGAAGAAGAAATTCCAAAAATGTAATGTTTGAATGGTACATCAAACTTACATATTCAAGCATATTTTCAAATTATTTTACTTTTTATGACCATAAAACAAAAATTAATTTAGTATTATGTTTCAAAAATATGATAACCAGAATGTCATTCAAAATTTTTTAATTAAGTTTTCCACTTATTCACAATGTTACATCGACTATTGACTGTTTCTTAACTGTGAAGGGTCATATATCGTCAATGAGTAAATCAATTACATCAAAATGTTTTGAACTTAAGCGCTTAAGTTACACAATCACGAGATATGGGATAATCTTTTGGGGTAACAGCACGCATAAATATCGAATATTTGTTTTACAAAAGAGAGCACTAAGATGTATTTTTCATGTTCATCGTTACACATCCCCAAAGGATTTATTTATAAATAATCAGATATTAACTATGCTTTGGTTGTATATTCTAGAAATCCTAAAAGCTTTAAAGAAAAACTTATGATCTTCAAAACACAGATCACTCTGATAATACTAGACATGGTACCAACTTAGCTTATGAAAATCATAACTTAAAATTATATAAATGTAATCCATATCACATGGGAGCTGTTCTGTATGACAAGGTTCCATTACACGCAAGAAATTTACCCTATACCTGCTTTGTCAAAATTGTAAAAAACAACGTTTCTATTCATTTCAGGAATTTGTAGAATCAGTTATAATTGACATGTTTTGACTTATCCTATATCTGTACAGATCACTTGAAAAAAACTTTAAATTGAAATGGATAAAAGCATTCACAAATGATATACCAGTAAAAGATCTAACAATGAAATAGCTTTTACATGATTTTCAATTCCAATTTTAACTACGTCTGTTAAACTGTTGTAGCGTTGTGGTCACTTGACATATTTACTTAGTAAAGCATTTACTTCAAGGTCTGGGGAAAACACAGCAAGAAGCTAGACATACCAAAAGCTAAAGTTAAGACCTACCATTGTGCCTTTTTTAGATATAAGGTAGCAACCTATTTAAACAGAGGTTTTCTTCATGCCTACTAAAGTTATTTGGATTAGTTTCACGTTGTAAATGAACATAATAATGAGTTTGTCTGGACAATATTTCTGTATTATCAAATTAAATGTCATGATTTAAATAATTTAAAGCATGCTCAGCCACTGCAGACTTTGCTGGTTCATCTAATCTACAAAATCTCCAATGTGTACTTTTCCACAAAACAAGGCAACTTATGCACTACGGAAGATGTCAATGGGTTTGAAACATCTTTAGGTTACCTTAAATGTACTTCAATCTTTCTTATAGATGTAAAAATAGGCCTAATGCCATGATTAATTAAGATTATTTCAATTTTATTTGCAACATTAGTTATAAAAGGAAGAAAACGGCACTAACATTAAGGACTAGTTTTTCTTTATGGTTATGTTATCAAGTGTAAAAACATTGTTAATAACTTTAAGTGAATATCCATTAGCTTGTAGTGATTTTGTTGAAAATTTATATTCGTCTTTCAAAAATTCCGGATTACAAGTTCGTTTAGCTCGATCCACTAAAGATTTAATTACACCAATTTTTTTAACGTGGATAGTGGTTTGACAATGAATGAAGGTATATAAATATTTAACAAAATCGCTACAAGCTAATGGGTATTCACTTAAAGATATTAATAATGTTATTACACTTGCTAAACATAACCATAACGAAAAACTAGTGCTTAATGTTGGTAATTCTTTTTTTCTTTTATAATTAAGGTTACAGAAAGAATTGAAAAGTTCTAATAGATCATGCATTACGTATGTTTTTAAACTTACAGAAAAGATTAAGGAACATTTAAGATCACATAAAGATGTTTCACATCCATTGTCATCTTTCAGAATATATAAGTTACCTTGTTCTTATGGAAAAGTATAAATTGGAACACCAAAACGTAGCTTTTAGACAAGAGGTAAAAATCATATGAGATTTTGTAGATTGGGTCAACCAGAGATGTCTGCATGAGTATGCTTTAAATAATTTAAATCATGACATTCAATTTGATAATATGGAAATATTGTCAAGACAAACTCATTATTATGTTCGTTTGCAACGTGAAACTGTTGTGATACATAAATCATCCATATAACTTCAATTGACAAGAGAAAAGTTCCGTTTAAACAGGTTTTGGCGTCTTTTTAACAAAAGCACAGTGCTAAGTGTTCATTTTAGCTTTTACTGTGTCCAAGAATTTTGCTGTGTTCTGTCTAAACCTTAAACCAAAATCACATGGTATTTTCACTGTACAATAACAATTACAATTATTAACCAAAAACTATTTCTTTGTAAGATATTTAATTGGTATTGTGTGAATGCTTTTATCAATTTCAAATTTTTAAGTTTTTGGCAACTTTACACTTATATCATCAATTCTTTGCTTATGGTATTTTTTACTGTTTCCCTTCGTCCGTTAGAAAGTATTCTGATTTGTGATCTTCAAGGCCGATAATATTTACTTTATTAAAGATCAGCTATTCTTTGCTAAAATGAAATAAAATGAAACAGAATTAGATTCCAAAGTTGGTGTTATAATAATAATAATATTGGTTTATTGGGTTTAAATAGTACTCATTTACATAGTGGGTAAAAAACAAAACATATTCCTAACAAAAATTATGATTCTATTGTGCAAGTATAATGCAGAGTACATGACCCAAAGGCGAAGTTCGGTTTGAGAACACATTGTTCTATCCCGCTCTTCCACTTAACCCCACATACACAATTGCTGAAAAGGAACTGGCAAAATGATAAACAAAATTATTAATTAAATTAATTAAAATCTGGAGTTAAAGTCTTAAGTTATACCTACCAATTTACCAAATATGTTACTAAGATGCACATATTTCTTGTAATAAGGTTATTCGTATACAACGTTTAAATTTATTTGTGCAATGCAATTTTACTTCTGCAGAAAGGGAATTATATAACCTAACTATATTATAAGAACATGATTTAAGTATTTCTGAAAACCTGATGTAATTACAGAATTACAAAGCGCATGCAGATTTCTTCTTTGACTCATATTAAGCCACTCTAGCTGTTTTAATTTAACTGAAACATGTTTATTGCGCCTAAGACCAAAAATGAACCTTACACAATCATTCTGCACAGTTTGTATGCGACGAACTGTAACTACATCTAAATACGGTCCATAAATTGTATCAACAAAGTTAAAGTGTGACAACACCAGAGAGTCGCATAATTGCTTTTTTGAGGTTACAGCTAAATATGACCTATGCTGATATACGACTTTTAAGCTGCCATACGCTTTACGTATGCAACAGTTTATCTGCTCGCGAAATCGCAATTTGTTGTCAATGTATAAACCTAAGTTCTTTACAACGGAGCTAAAAGGTATAATAACATCGTTAATACGCAATTTCAAGTGCGAGTGCTCAGCACGCCCAAAAATTATTGGAGTAGATTTCTTAGGATTTATAATCAAATTATGATGTTTTGCGGAACTAGATAGCAAGTTTAAAATTTTTTGAAAAGCAGTTTCTATTTCTTCAGGTGGAAATGAATAATATAACTGTGTATCGTCAGCATATAGATGATATTTACATGTCTTTAAGACGCAGTATAACTAAGTTGTATATAATGTATACAACAATGGTCCCAAAATTGACCCTTGAGGAACACCGTTCTTTATTGGTAGTAAGCTTGAGACCTTATTATGTACTTAACTATTTGATGCCTGTAACTTAAGAAACTTTCAATTAGCACTAGTGCATTTTCGCTAAATCCTATGTACAGTAGAACTGATAAAAGTACATCATCATTTATTATGTCAAACGCCTTGCTGTAGTCTAATAAAACCAACACTGTAATATTACCATTGTCTAAAGCACGAAGAATATCGTCTGTGATATTAAGCAAATCTGTGGTACAACTATGATTTGGTCTAAACCCTGATTGCACATCAGGTAATATACCACGTTCATGAACAAATCTTCGTGTTTGTGTTTCTAAGCATTTCTCTAGTACTTTAGATAATGCAGGTAGTATGCTTATTGGTCTAAGATCGGCGTACGATTCTGGTTTTTTAGACTTCGGTAATGGTTTAACAACAGCAATTTTCCATAAATATGGAAACTCGCCCTCTAGTATAGCGGTGTTAATTAAATGCGTTATGTAGGGCACTATAAAAGGACAGCACAATTTTATTAGTTTTATATTAAACTGGTGTACACCCATAGCGTTACTTCGTATTCCTAAAATAATATTCGATACTTCATCGCAAGACACAAGTTGAAAGAAAAATTCAGGTAAATTTGTGTTCAATTTATTGTTTTGAAGTCTAGAAATAATAGTATCGATATTTTCCGTAGAAGTCGGAGCAGAATTAACAAAAAAGGAATTAATTTGCGGTTTCTTTGTTACGCCAACATTAAAAATACCCTGCCAGCCAATGGTTTGTTGAGCGTCAAAATTAAAATAGGCCCGTTTATCATTTGGTACAGCAGTATTTGAGAAATTACGTAGAGATTTGTAATAATTCAAATCTTGTGATTTTCCAGTGCGCCTACTTTAGTGAGAGCGTTATCTCTGAGTTTAATCAAATATTTGGTGTTTTCTGACAGCCAAGGAGATGCCATTTTTTTGAAAACTTTAGTTTTACATGGAGCATGAATATTAAATAAACAGCCAAGAAGATTATTAAAGCATTCTAACTTGTTATTTACACCCTCCGAGCGTAAAACATGATTAAATGGTAATGATCGTAAATCATTAATAAAAGTATCGTAATTGAAATTTTTAAAGTTACGATACCTTATAGGATGACATGGGGGTTCAGTTACTTTTAAGTTTAAATTTGCCAATATGAGATCATGGTCAGCAACACTACCAATGGGCAAAACATCATACATGGTAACCATTTCGACATTATTTGTAATTAAAGTATCGAGAAGACTACTTGACGTAGGCGTAACACGAGTCGGGACGTTAATAAGTTGATAAAGTCCAATATTTTGCAATGTAGTGGTAAAATATTTTATTGCGGGATTATTGTGAGAGAGAAAATTTAAATTTAAATCTCCTAAGCAAAACATACAATCGTATGTTAAGATTATATTCTTAAACGTATCTTCCAGCACATCTATAAATTGGTACGAGTTATGATTAGGTGGTTTATACGTGCATCCTATCGGTAAGCTTTGATGACCAACTGTTAGAGTAAACCAAATTTGTTCTATGTTAGATGACAGCTGGATAGTATGAACAGGGAAACAATTTCTTATATAAATCGCTATACCCCTACCGCGACCGCGTCTGTCTGTACGAAAAATGGTGACTTGACCATCATCAATATCTGAATTATTAAAAGACCGAACGTTAATATGTGCAACTATCATATATAGGTACCTATGTTACTGCAACTGGTAGGTTAACATTACGAAATTTAATTTACAACAATTTAAATTTAAAGAGAAATAATATCAGGCTTATATTTGCGTTTTCAATTTTCATATTTCATAAAATTATTTTGACATCTTAAATAATTCTTAAAGATGTTAACTGTGATTCTTATCGAAACGTATACATTTATATAAAGTTAAATACACGATTTAATATCTATAAGATAAGTATTTAAATTATGTGTGATAATCGTAAAAGTTCACATTTTCGTTACAATCATGATTAATAACCAACATAATACAGTATACTTTTGGTAATAGGAATATATATATATATATATATATATATATATATATATATATATATATATATATATATATATATATATATGTGCAAATTAATTTAAATGACGTAGTTGAACGTTTTTGTTATAAATTTTTTACTAGCAGCTAAATTACAACACTCGCTAGAAAGAAATCAGTTCTGTCTAAAGTATATCTTCTCTTCCTGTTATTGTTAACTCTTCGTTTATACTAAATACAGAATTTATTTATTTGTGGGTTATAAATTGAGTTAATAAATGAGTATTACACCTATCAGAATTTCAAATTAATATTTGTTTCCATTATTGTCTGAATATAAATTTATTAAGTGTAATTGACGTTGACTATATTATGCTTTTAACTAAATTGATGGTGCCGTTTTGAATAATTGAATGTATTCAGCTTTTAATTAAAAATACAAACATTTTATATAAAATTAAAATACAAAGCAATGTAGGTCACACAATACGTTTTAAAAAAGTAGACAACAACCGTTAGACGAATAAAAGTCTGTGATGGTTGCAGCATCATCATGTATCAAAAGGGTACGCTAGGGGTAGCTCTCCGTCTCAGATTCCATTATGCTACCCCATTCACTGAACATCCCCAAATATTTCATTCGACCCGGTTTTTTTATACTATAGACGTATGTTAAAACAAGTACGAGAGGGGTGAGATCCAGGTGCAAGTACATTCGCTACACGAGCTAACAAAGATCGCAATCAGCTATAATGGGTTACGCGAATGTGACGGTGCCAACGGGTGTCGCCTTGTTAATCCACTCACACCTGTCAAAAGTGCATTTTTTTTTAAATCAGATCAATTCTTTCGAAATGTATACTATTCGGGTAAACATCTATATTGCAATCACTATGATTTGCAATACTCTTGGATTCAGTCTTAAACCAATTTGGGGTACTTTCTTTTCAAACTCTTTAACACCTTTGCTTTTACTTTTAATTTGTTAGTAATAATTACAAAACACTTTCGTTAAAATTATTGTTATGTATAATATATGAGATCCATCAAATTTATATTTAAATGCTCAAGCAACGTATGAGCAGTAAAGCTGTCAAACAGTCCCGCTTTTGATACTCACCCTTTTTTAAAGGGTTACAGTCATAATTTGAACCTTTTTACTCTAAATTATAAAATAAACAAAGCAATGTTGTTTTTGTAATTTTATGCTAAAGACGGTTTCCAATTATGGAGTTTAGTTACAATCAATACTACCTATAAAAATTAATAAATCAATGACCACTTTATACCGTTTATGGTATGCTAATAGAGGGAAAGAAATAACTGTTAGGGGCTTGTGAATGATTTAGCATAAAAATTGCATAAAAAAATAAAAAATGTTTTGATTTTTTCCAAAAAGCGCATTTTGCTGAGTCATTAACGAACAGTCGCGCAGCGTTGCTACGATATCTTTTCTCTTGTATCAATAGTATTGTCATGTGCTAATAATCGATTTAATTCTAAAATCGCAAAGACCGTCACAAACTGCGAAGGGATAAATGTTCCGGTGTTCAGTTACTATACTTTTTACCTGTTTTACTTCCCTACCCACATGGATCATATCGCCCTTTTTTTCAAACCCCGTTAATCTTTTTATCAAATACAAAATCTTAAGCTTTTATAAACACTTAATTTTAAAGTGTTTTACTTATTAAACGAATATTTTTAAACAAGTAAAGTAGCAACATTTATAATATCACCGAATATAAATGGAGCACCAGTTCAGTATTGCTTAACTTTGCATAAATAAAATGAAATGTAAAATTAAATCCCTTATTGATACTCTTCCTTTGGTATTTGTAACGTTTGAATTTTGATTTTAACTCTAAGAAATTTTGGGAATTTCATAAACGTTTTAGTACAAATATAGGGTAGCAGCCCCAGAAATGGACACTGTCCCAGTAATGGACATAGTTTCGCTAAAAAAATCCATAAAATTTAGTAGAAGTAGTAAAATTATACCATTCACTAATTAAAGTTGCATATACATCAAGCAGTGATAGTCCTGGAAGATTGGTGCACCTAACTTCATTGTGCTGTCAACCGCATGGAGAAATGTAATGTGTGTTCATAAATAACGGCTGATAAAGTGCACAGGCAAGTCAGACGCAAATTGCCGAAATAGACAGTAGTACTCAGTGCACAAAGTTGTTATTGCTACCTGGTGATCACCTAGAGGTAAAGTAAGTGAATTAATTAATGAATTTATGAGAAAATAGCTATCCTTACCTCGTTTTGGGTTTTGATCGGGATGTTCATTACTGAAACGCTAAATTGGTGAAACGTTAGTAATGGACATGGGTAGTGTCCATTAATAAACACGTCATTTTCAATGATGGAATTCCATTGAAAAGTATTTAGATACATGTTTTAAGACGCTACTTGATAGTTCTTTTTTATTTTTTTAGAAATGTCAAAAGAAAAAAACAAAAATGCACGATGATGCGAACTTGCAGAACCTATCTGGACAGGTTTTCTTCAACGCAGAATGGGACACAAGACTGAATTATCAGTTGAAAAAGGAGAAGTATTGGTCAACTGGACACTTGCAATGGCTCACAAAGGTTTTCCTGTGCACAAAGGAAAAAAATCTCGCCGTTACTGTTCAGAGAATGTTGAAGGAATCTATCAGGGAGACATAGTACTTCTCGAAGAAAGGACTACCTGGTCGCTCTTGGTTTGAAATCTTCTTTAAGAGGCATCCTTCTATCAAGCAGAAGAACACTGTATCTGTCAGTAAAGCTAGGACCGCTGCAAGTCAAGACAGACTGGAGAATTGGTTAGACGAAATAAGTGATTATCTGAAGGAAGCTGGAATTAAGGATGTACTTGAGGAGCGAACTTACAGTAATGACGACTTTCTCAGCTGACGGCAAATATGTGTTGCCAATGATAATTTTTTCATATAAAAAGATGCCGAAAGTAACTGTTGAGTCAGTTCCAAGTAACTGGAGACTGGGCAGATCTGGTTCTGGCTGGATGAACTAGGAAGTATTTTTTTAACATATTTCAAATCACTTCATACCTTATTTGACAAACGAGAATATCACCTAACCGGTCATTTTTTTATGGGTGGTCCTAGGTCTCATATGACCAAGCAAGTAAGCGAATTATGTGATGAACATCGGATAATTATCATTGGGTTATTTCCAAATGCAGCCCACATAATTTAACCAGCTGATTTAGCCATATTTAAACCTTTAAAATCTGGCTGGACATCAACTGCCCGAACTTCGAAATTCGAAAAGTAACGAAATTTACGTTTGGCAAGATTTTGTGTACTGCGTTTCAAATGTATGCAATGCCAAAATGGGTTCAGGAAATGTGGGTTGTTTCCATTTGATAAGCGAAATGTCGATTACAGCAAATGCATTCCAAATAGAAATGCTGCTTCAACCCAGAAAAGTGAAGAGCATAGTTTGAACTAGATGGTTCTTTCAAAGTTTGATGAAGTAATCTACAAACACGAAATTATTGAATTCCGCGAAACATTCTTTCACAAGAGAGAGTGAATTGGAAACATTAAATCTACAGATCTATATAAAGCTTGGGTTCAATTAAAGAAAAACTGTAATGAAGAACTTTTTAAATACGTCAGTTCAATAAAAACAGTGGAAGAAAATGAAGAACCACTCAAACCAGCTATGCAGAGCAATAATATACACGATACCCCTATTTTATTAGAGCAAGCGTCAGAAGAGGAAATCTCAAGTTAATAAAGAAGTCGCTGTCGAGAATGGTCCTTCTTGCTTGTGGCAATTACCAATGACGAAAAATATTCACGAGAAAAAAGTGACTGAGGGATATAAAGTCTCATCGGCATTCAAGAAGTGTCTGATTTTCCCGATAACACCTGAGCAAAAACATCCAAAACGAAAAAGGACCATATTTCCAGCTGTGGTTTCAAGTGGCAAATACAGAGAGTTTTACGACATGCAGCAGTTAAAGGTCAACAAACCACCTACAAGGAAAGGCAAACTTCAACCTGAGACACATGATGTCACGAGCTCAACTGAATCGGATGTAGATATGCAGTATGAAAATGAAGACCTGGATTTATCAGAACCAGAAAATCTTGATCTTCGAGTGGGAAAATACGTTATCGTAGAATATGGCGATCAGAATTATCCTGGTAAGTGTGTGTGCGTTTTGTGACAATTTCATTTTATAATTTGACATCACATCATAATTACAGGAATAATATTAGAAGTTGGTGACGAAAGAGCTGAAATTAAATCGATGGGCAAGTGTGGGATCGACTGGAAGTGGCCTGTGAAAGGATATTATCTACTATTTTAAGGATTTGCCAACATTCACGAGTCTCGTGCCAAAAATACAAAGTTTTATGTCCCTGAGATGGTTAAATATGAATAAAAGTACTCCCTGCCTATGGTGTCCGTTACTGATTCATACCATGTCCATTACCTATTTATATGTGTCCATTACTGGTACAGATGCACAATTTTGCAAAAAAATGCAATACGACAAAAATGTGAGCTCTACATATTTTCATTATTTCTAATCGTTATGTTAGTGAATTTTAGAATCAAATAGCGTTTTATCCAATAAAAATTGATCAATCACAGACCCCAATAGGCCTGTTCAAAGTTACAAATTTCTACCGAGCAGTTACCCTAGTTAAAATAATTAAATATTTGTTTCTTATAATTTTAATTGTTTTGCAATTTGAAAGTCGTTCAAGGTACTTTAGGGTTGCCAAAGGCTATATTGTGCTAATGAAGATCTTGCTATTCAATAATAGTAATTCTAAGAGAGTCGCCTTACGCAGTTTGAGCGTGGATAGGAAGACTATGAGTGCGGTGATACCTATAGAGAAAAACAACGGGTCTGAATCTTGGTGGTGTTAAATGCATTTGGGTAACATTTTGAAAAATTTCTGAAACAACGCAATGTAGCTAAGGTTGTTATCCTACTCTGAATGTGGCAGGACGTGGTTCTTTAGAACACTAGACAAAACACAATTTTTAGCTAGCTAATATTTTTAAAATAGCTTAAGTGGAGATAGTGAACACGCACAGGAGACATCAGATAACGTTGACTTTGGAAATACTAAAATAATCTCCAACATAGAGCACAAGCGCAACGAATAATAAAAGAAACCATAGAAATAGAAAAACGTCCACAAAACTTAAACACAAGGGACCACGCACAAAAAAAATCAGTGAAAGGTGTACAAAATGAACCAACAGGAAATAGTGAAAGTGAATGAAGTGAAAACAGATAACTAGATAAGGAAACGGAGAAAGAAAAAGAAGTTAGTTTAACACGAGTTACGAGAAGCAGATCAAAGAATACTTAATAATGGCTAGTGGGATCTGGCCGAAACGTGGTCGATACCGTAATGGTTCGAATGGAAAAACCACAACGCGGATCAACACCCGGAAACCTCAAAATAAACATGCTTAACCTCTACGGGGAGGAAGTGTTACAAGATGCGATAAGATTCGAGGAACTACGATTCAGGAGAAACCGCCTACTTTGCAACCTCACCTTCTTGGAACGATGTCGAGACGAGGATGTAATACCAAAGTGAATGCAGCTAACTTTTAATAAAAATAACAACAAGATTGGAAACATTCTACGTCGAGCAAGTTTAGTTTTATTACGAGAATCAATCCAGTACACCAGGAAAACTTTAAATACCGTCAACGCACAATTAATGGAACTACGCCTAAATCTAATCAACAAATTGCATCTAACGGTATTTTTTTTATGGTTGTGGACCTGAAGAGGCTAAATTAGGCCTATCGTGCTAAAGCACTCAGGAACACTTAGGAGGGTGGATCGAGGGATAATGAATTGGTATGGAATAAATTAGAACAGATCACACAATTGAGATAGGAAACGGAAAAATTTGCTTACCACAGCGAAGCATATTAATCAATTTAAATGCATAAAGCACAACAATCAGATGTAGATAAATTGGCGTACAGCGTATCAAAATATAACTTGTATGGATATATATATATATATATATATATATATATATATATATATATATATATATATATATCTTGGTTACATTTTTCCACTACTATCGCCAATAGTTGCAGATATATTCATGGAAGACTTTGAGATGACTGTACTAGAGCGGCGCCGGAGAAACCCAAACTGTGGCTACAGTACGTCAACGATACGTTTGTTACATGAACACATGGAACGAAGAAATTGGCAGAGTTCCTGGATCGTTTCAACACCGGGCTCTACAGGATCAAATTCACAATAGAAGTCGAAAACCGAAATATATATATATATATATATATATATATATATATATATATATATATATATATCTTGGTTACATTTTTCCACTACTATCGCCAATAGTTGCAGATATATTCATGGAAGACTTTGAGATGACTGTACTAGAGCGGCGCCGGAGAAACCCAAACTGTGGCTACGGTACGTCAACGATACGTTTGTTACATGAACACATGGAACGAAGAAATTGGCAGAGTTCCTGGATCGTTTCAACACCGGGCTCTACAGGATCAAATTCACAATAGAAGTCGAAAACCGAAAACAAATGGCCCTTCCAAGAAGTTCTGGTCTACAATACACAAGGCTGATAAAAAGATCGAAGCGCCTCACAGACGGAAACAAGATCCGTCAAGAAACAAATATCATCAAGACCGCACTACCACAAAATATATTCTCCAGGAAGAACATAAAGAGAGCAGAAGAACTATCGAAGGCAAAAGAGGACAAGGAACAGCCTACAGCTAAGGCATGTTTGCCATATGTAAGAGATATAATAGACA